>JBBBDQ010000346.1:2530000-2825000 GCA_037127315.1 Ascarosepion bandense | reverse complement strand
GGAGGGCGGGCTTCGTTCGGTTCTAGGGGGGCTCCCTGACCAACACCCTGCTACTGCCGAGGGCTGAACTGGCACCTACCTCGTCGGGTTGTGTACAAAAAAAAAAATGTCAGCACGAACCTTAGAATCAAGGTTTAGTAATTTTTATCATTATTATAATTAGGTGTTGAAGGGTGTGCTGACAAATTTTCGGTCCATCCAAGAAGGCCTTTGAAATAATTAAAAAAACAAACTTATGTTTGTTCACCAGATTAGATTTCGGGAAGAGGGCTGGTCAATAGCTTCTCAGCGTTCTTGTCAAAATAGTAAAACTAAATACCTACCTACCCAGGCCTATTTATACCCTTCTATAAACCTATCGATCTATCGACTTTCCTAGCTAAATTAATATTATAATTATTAAAATTACTAACTTGCATGATTAAAAATGGTCACGAGCCTATAAGTCATGAAGAGGTTCATCCTACCTCAAACCTCGTAGACTGGCGCTACATAGTCGCAAATAAAGAACTGTACTATAAAACAGAAAACACATAGCTTGAGGACTCTCAACAGTAGTAATAGATAAAATGAATAGCACATAGACCTCGAAGAAAAAATAATGATATAATCCAAATGTTGACATTCCACACTTCTGCTATGTGCCTTGTCCTTTCAGGACGTAAGCGATCATGGTCTTCCACCTCTCCCTATCCCTGGTGGCTCTTAGCACGCTTTCTCCTGTACCTTCTATCTGACCTGTTAGTATCAGATTCTCCAATCCCTCCTTCCTCATTGCATGTCCCAAGAACTTCAGTTGTCTATTCCTGATGCTCAATATTAATTTCCTTTTCGTTTTCATTCTTTCCAACACCTCATCATCGCTCACATCCTCGGTCCACGATATCTGCAGCATCCTTTTGTAGAAACATATTTTAGCTGCTTCAAGTTTTCCTTCATCTTTGTTGATATTGTCCAACATTCACTGCCATATTGAAGAACTGACATCACATAGCAATCCAGTACTCTCTTCTTTGTTTCTAGTGAAAGTTTCCTGTGTCTTAATACTTTACTTAACTTCTGGAACACAACCTTCGTCGTGCCAATTCGCCTTTGGATCTCTGTGTCGCACTTTCCGTTTTCAGTTAGAACACTCAGTAAGGTTCGGCGCCGTCTAACGTAGTCACCATTTCGGAATAATAGATGCTGTAAAATTGAATGTTCCATTCGTGTAGTGAACAATGGCTTGGAACTGCTCATCGGAGAGCCAAGTTCCAATTCTAGTTGGATTTGTAATATTCACTTACGCGCATATACCCTTGACAAAGGTATGAATCCAGCTCTTCTCTCAGCAATGGGTTAATTAGTAAAACTTGCATCACTAAACCATTATCATCTTGAAAAAAAATTCTAATAATCAAAAATATTTTCTGGCTTTAAATAACCTGCAACATGTCGATAAGCCGTAAAAACAATCAATTAATCAAAAAGTTAGGAACGACGCCACCCTTTCAATACTGGAAAGTGTGATAGCAGCTACTGGGTTTGAGTAAACTATTTTCCTAAAAAAAATTTAATATAAAGAGTTTATAAATTTCAAACGAGTCATGCTGGCTGTTCCGTCAACATCAATGAGTGCGTATCATTTCCTTATGAAGATATATCTAATATTAGATTATATTCTGGTAAATATGGCTAAAAAATATCTTCAAATTTGAAATATCTAATGTTTATCCAAACACTAGTATTACTATATAGCCTAATCTAAACTTATTTATAAATGGAACTTTGTCTCTGTGTGTGTGTGTGTATGTGTGTGTGTGTCCGTTACCTATAGACTCCGAAACGGCTGAACCGAATTTCTTGAAAATTTACACAGTTGTACTATAAGCGTCTGCGAGTGTTCTTAGCTAGGTTTTGTGTCGAGGTATCCCCGATAAATATCGAAAATCAATAATCAAAAAAATCGGGTTATAGAACGACTGGTCCGGTTTTAATCAAATTTGATACACTCATAGACAAAGACAAAAAAACAATATTCAGAAGTTTCAAGGTTGTAGTTCTTAAAATAGTACAGAAAATCGATAATATATATATATATATATATATATATATATATAAGGCAAGATGTTTGTGTGTGTGTCTGTTTATCTGTCTGTATGTCCTTTATACAAATCCACAATTTTTATCCGATCTCACCAAACTTCACACAAATATTTTTTAGGCTGGGTCTGAGCTCCAGGACAATGGATTAGTTTTAAAGCTTTCATTACACCCGAGCAACGCCGGGCTATCCTGCTAGTAGCATAATAAAACAAAGGATGGTATATGATGGAGAGTTATTATTTATTATATCTCGAAGAAAGAGAGACGGTAGAGAAGGTACTTCCACGAAATAGCTGAAGAATCAGCATACCACGATAAAAACATGCTACAAACGTAATGAAAACACTGTTTTATCGTCAAAATCTTAATGTTATCATTGAGAGGAAGGATTAATGTATTAATTGAATACTGAATTAAGTTTTTTTACTCTAATCTAATTTTTGATCAAAAACTTTTTTTCTTGTGTCAGCAGATGTACTATGTTTGTTTGACTATAGCTCATTTTAATATCTTTTTTTTTTAAGTGACAGACAAAATAATTTTGAATTTCTTACAAAAATTAAATAATTGACAGATTTTTATGAAATTTTTCAAGACTTATGAAAAAATAAATGAAAGTATTTTTTAATTATTTTTCAAAATCGAACCCTGTCTTACCGAAAATCTGTTCTGAATCGAAAAATAAAACGCAATAAAACTAATGTATTATTTAATTAGATAAGTTTTTAGTTGCTTTTATGAATAATATATATTTAAATGTGCGTTGTGGTGCAGTGGATATCGGCTTGGAACGAGAATTCGAATTCCAGTTGTAATTCCTTGCATTCACTTACGCGCAAATGGGAAAGGTATTAATCCGCCTCTTCCCTCCAGTTATGGGCTAAATAACAAGACCGATTGAGTTCTACAGCCTTGGTCGGCAACCAGTCTACTGCATAAAGCAATGGTAACCTACTGCGGGATAATCTTCCGCCCAGTCAGTCATGTCTCTTTCAAGACATGATCGTCCGACTATATATCACGTATAGCACTTAACTGACCGATATATTTAAAAACAATATTGTCTGAAGAAAAAATTTTCGATGAAAAATGAATTTTTCTAATCTAAAAATATGGTTGATGAACTGTAAAAAACGATTAAACAAACGACTCCATCCTAAATGTGGAATTGTTTTTATTTTTTATTTTTATATTTTGTTTTCCTCGTTTGGCTAGACGTCATGTATTCATCTTATGGCGTTAGTATGTATGTATGTATCATTTCTTATGTTCGTCGTGTGTTGTGGTGTAATGATATCGTCTCGGAATGAGAAATCGGAGAGGCGAGTTCGAATTTCAGTCGAATTGGTTTCATTCAATGACACAAAAATACCCTTACGAAATGCCTTTAATCCATCTGTTTTCCTTTTAGATTTGGGTTGAATAACAGAACAGAGTGAGTCATATAGCCTTGATTGGCAACCAATCTACCACAGAGCGACAATGTCAACCTAGTCCAACCTGGATCGAAAGTGGGTATCATGTATGGCAATTAACTAAAGATGGATATATGTTCGTATCATAGCATTTTTATGTGTTTAATTCTTTAAATGTTAGCATCAAAAATGTACCTACTGTCAGGATAATAGGGTCTCTCAAGAAAACAAAATGTCAGTTTATACGGAAAACAGAGATTTTGCAACTTACATTTTAAAACATACCTGAATAAAAAAAAAAGATCCAGTTTCACCATTAAATGACCCACAGGTTGATATGCTGTAAAACTAATTAACAATCAATCAATCAACCAGCATTTATCTTGTATACTGAGAGCTGCTCAACCCTTACTGCTTGGGTTTTTATATAGTCTATGCCTCAGCTATGCTAATTAGGCAGTAACTTAATCATTATCACGACAGAAAGAAAAAAAGGAAAAACTAAGAAATATAAAACTTATTTGCATCTTATGTGAATCTAACCGGTTTTCTCTTCTGCAAACAGATATTATTGATTTTTTAAAAATCAAATCATTACAGAATATTTGAACCTCATCTTTTAAAGAAAAGAGTAGATTATGTTTTTCTTTTTTTAATGAAGTGTTAGAATCACTGTACGTTGTTCTATTTAAGGTAATGTCTATGCTTTTGTTTATTATTATTATTATTATTATTATTATTATTAACATAAATATTTTAGTCGGCAGTCTCTCCAGCTTTTCTTTTTGCCGGTTCACACTCCACCCACAGGTGTAGAGGCTCATCCATTGTTCCCTGTTTAGGATGTGGTTTCCGGCTTTCTCTTTTCCAATCTTTTCACTTTTCTTTTCTTTTTTTGTTATTTTTTTTCTTTTCAATTGGAGTAGATAGACTGAACTATCGCCCGTTTCACACTCCACCCACGTCTATTGAACAGGTGTAGAGGCTCATCCCTTGTTCCCTGTTTAGGATGTGGTTTCCGGCATTCTTTTTTCCAATCTTCTCACTTTGGCTTTTTTTATTATTATTATTATTTTATCTTTTCAATTGGAGTAGATAGACTGAACTATCGCCCGGTTCAGACTCCACCCACGTCTATTGAACACGAGTATAGGCTCATCCCTTGTTCCCTGTTTAGAATGTGGTTTCCGGCTTTCTCTTTTCCAATCTTTTCACTTTTCTTTTCTTTTTTAATTATTATTTTTCTTCTTTTCAATTGGAGTAGATAGACTGAACTATCGCCCGTTTCACACTCCACCCACGTCTATTGAACAGGTGTAGAGGCTCATCCCTTGTTCCCTATTTAGGATGTGGTTTCAGGCCTTCTCTTTTCCAATCTTTTCACTTTTCTTTTTCTCATTTTTTCTTTTTCTTTTTTTTTTTTTTTTTTTCAATTGGAGTAGATAGACTAAACTATCAACTGGTTCACACTCCACCCACGTCTATTGAACAGGTTAAGAGGCTCATCCCTTGTTCCCTGTTTAGAATGTGGTTTCCGGCTTTCTCTTTTCCAATCTTTTCACTTTTCTTTTCTTTTTTAATTATTATTTTTCTTCTTTTCAATTGGAGTAGATAGACTGAACTATCGCCCATTTCACACTCCACCCACGTCTATTGAACAGGTGTAGAGGCTCATCCCTTGTTCCCTATTTAGGATGTGGTTTCAGGCCTTCTATTTTCCAATCTTTTCACTTTTCTTTTTCTCATTTTTTCTTTTCTTTTTTTTTTTTTTTTTTTTCAATTGGAGTATATAGACTAAACTATCAACTGGTTCACACTCCACCCACGTCTATTGAACAAGTGTAGAGGCTCATCCCTTGTTCCCTGTTTAGAATGTGGTTTCCGGCTTTCTCTTTTCCAATCTTTTCACTTTTCTTTTCTTTTTTAATTATTATTTTTCTTCTTTTCAATTGGAGTAGATAGACTGAACTATCGCCCATTTCACACTCCACCCACGTCTATTGAACAGGTGTAGAGGCTCATCCCTTGTTCCCTGTTTAGGATGTGGTTTCCGGCCTTCTCTTTTCCAATCTTTTCACTTTTCTTTTTCTCATTTTTTCTTTTTTTTTTTTTCTTTTCAATTGGAGTAGATAGACTGAACTATCGCCCGGTTCATACTCCACCCACGTCTATTGAACAGGTGTAGAGGCTCATCCCTTTTTCCCTGTTTAGGATGTGGTTTCCGGCTTTCTCTTTTCCAATCCTTTTACTCTTACGTCGCCCCCTGCGCATCAGTGGTATTTCCGCCTTGCTCGGGGTGATATGATTAAAATAAATAAATAAATAAATAAAATAAAATAAGTTTGTATTCTTTTTTTAATGAATAATGACGCATTCCAGAAGCTGAGTAGCGTATTCAGAGACAGGAATATTTCGCTAGAAACAAAGAATAGAGGACTGAATTGCTATGTGATGTCAGGTCTTCAATATGGCAGTAAATGCTGGACAATATCATTAAGGATGAAGGAAAAACTTGAATCAACTGAAATGTGGTTTTACAGAAGGATGCTGCGGATATCATAGATCGAGCAATTATGAAGTTTTAGAAAGGATGGAAACGAAAAGGAAATTAATACTGAGCATCAGGAAAAGGCAGCTGAAGTTCCTCGGACAAGGAAGGCTTGGAGAATATGATACTCACAGGTCAGATAGAGGGAAAGAGAAGCAGAGTAAAGCAGTGGATAACATATTTGAAGGGCCTGAGCAAGTGGATGGCAGAGCGGGATTTGGATGGAGTAACAGCCGTTCTTATATCATGGATAGGGAGACGTGGAAGGCCATGATCGCCTACATCCTGAAGAGACATGGCACATAGCAGAAGTGCATTTAATTATATGATAGGCATTTTAAATGTTGAAAGTAAACCTAATCAATAAAAGCAAGACAATATACAATTCAAAAGCCGAAACAACTCGCATTATTGTACTTCCCCGATTTTTTTAATGAAGCTAAATAAGTGACGAGACATGTTGTATTTATAAAGATTTTCCTAATTGCTACAAATTTAATGGTTCTTTTTTTTTCGAATTTATTACATATGTTCACCTCATATATTTATATATGCAATATGTGTGTGTGTGTGTGTGTGTGTCCGTTACCTATAGACTCCGAAACGGCTAAACCGATTTTCTTGAAAATTTACACAGTTGCACTATAAGCGTCTGCGAATGTTCTTAGCTAGGTTTTGTGTCGAGATACCCCAGATAAATATCGAAAATCGATAATCCAAAATATCGGGTTATAGATGGAGTGGTCCGATTTGAATCAAATTTGATACACTCACAGACAAAGACATAAGAAACGATATTCAGAAGTTTCATGGTTGCAGTTCTTACAATAGTGCAGAAAATCGATAATATATATATATAAAAGGCAAGATGTTTGTGTGTGTGTGTGTCTGTTTATCTGCCTGTATGTCTGTGTTTTTTTAGCCCTTTTAGTTTTTGCTTCGGGTTTGACTCTAAGTAGGCATAATTGTAGTTCTTAGTCTCAGCCATGATACCATTTACTCAGAGGACTTCTCTAGCCTTCAAAATTCAATTTACGATGAAAAAAACTTATTTGATATCGATACCAAGAAAATCAAAATTTGACTTACATCCATTAATTTTCCTTTCAGTCTACGGTTTCGCTTTAACTGGAAACAACTATTGCTTTTTAGTCTTTCGTCCAAAGAGTCTGAACTCCAGGACCATGGATTAGTTTTAAAGCTTTCATTCCACCCGAGCAACGCCGGGCTATATTGCTAGTATTACATAAAATGAAAAACCGCAAATTACGTCGTCAATAACCAAAATTACCCAATGAAATCTAAACTAGCGATGACCAATATAGTGTATCAGTTTCACTGCCCAGTGTTTTCTTGCCATAATCAATTATCGATATTAGTCACCACTTTTGATAGACGCCTTACGTATCATTTTTCTGAATCAAGTGTTATAAAAAGGCACTTAACCACCCATGAAGTACAACAATACTTCAGGTAAAGTTTGATCCATGATACTAACATAGCATATAATTCCGTTTGTAATGGTTTCGGCACGGAATGAGAAATCAGATAGCCGAGTTCGGATTTCATTTGAAATCGTTACATTCACTTATGCACAAATAGCCTTGGGAAAGGTATGAATCCATCTCTTCTCTTATTTATTATGAGTAATACATAATTGTGGCACAAGGCCGATTTGGGGAGGGGAACAAAACTCGGGATGGTCTACAGTAACTATCTTATACCTAGCTATTCTGATTCACGACCCAAGCATACGTTACAATTCTTTTCAATCACCACTAGAACTTGTCCATCAACACTCAATTTGCCATGTATCATAATTTCGCAAGACAATCCGGGGACCTAAAAACACCCCAAGTGCCTATAGAAACAACAATTTTATAAAATACAAAATATCGATAAAACTCTCTCATTAAATTGCATGAGAGGGATGAGATGACAATAATTCCCCAAAACAGAAAATGTTACAACTCAAAATACAAAATAAAGATATGAAGTTAGCTGTACCCAACCCCCACTCAAAACAAAGAGGTCGCTGTATTCTGACCATATGGCCGGATCAAGAGGCTCCCTTTCTACAGGGAGTGGATAGGAGAAAATAATTTGGACAGGGGAAAATATAATACTAACCCAGACGAGATTAAACGGGACAAAATAAAGTGGAACTGGGAATCTCGAACTGGATCATAACAAAAGAGACAGTGCCGGGAACAGGCCGGGAAACACAATCACTCACATAACTAGGTACACAAGGAGTTTACCTTAACCAGGGGAGGGTTCCAAAGGAATCCACCCCGATGCGACTAGTAGATCTAAAAGTGAAAATCAAGGCTAGCCCCGGTCACACGAACGAGACTCGCTACATTTATCCACTTTTTGCTGAAGTCTGTCGACGTCAACCGTTTCCAATCAGTTCTAATCTTCATTTTGAGTTGGTGGTCAAAATATCGGATCAGATCTTGATGTGATAGACGGCCACCCCGCAAGACTTCCTCCAGTCGCGTCGTCCATATCACCATTCTAGCCGTGACTAGTAGCGAGAGAAACACCATTTGCTTCATTCCAGAACACATCCACACCGAACAACAAGAGGTCACGAAGCAGGCGGGCTGCCGTACCCCGACCCCTTAGTCCATTCGCATTCAAATTGGCTATCTTGATAGACATTTTTTTAAATCTGAAAAAAGAAAAAGAGAAAGTTACTCTAGTCACATACCGGGAGAAAATCTTTTGGAGTTAGGACCCCGACGGACTGTCCATGTGAAACTGTTCCGACATCGGACGTAATCCGTCCGTCAAGGACAATTCCGTCAACGTCCGTAGGGTAGGTTAGTTTTACTACCCTATATAAACAGGGATGGAGCAAAACGGGGGACCTCCCAGCACAGTCTTTTTCCATTTTCTTCAATTCCGGAGTACCACTCCGGAGCATGGTAATATTTTTATAAATTTTTTTAGCTGCATTTATATGTTCCCAAACTCACGGGCTACCCCCGGTGCTTCGAACTTCGGGGGCGTTTGGGAAATTAGTTGTATCTTTAGTGAACTTGCTGTCCACTAATGATAATCTCAGTAACGTTTTAAGTATGGACCGCTGTTGTGCGGACCAGTTCTTTTTTATGTTTGTATTGAATTTAAGTCTTCCCCCTGAGGAAGGGGTTTCCTTTTCTTGTAAAGCGTTGGAGTTGGAGAAGGTGTGGGGGTTGAAGAAGGAGAGGTGGAGTGTGCTTTGCTTGGTGTAGTATGGGTTATGGGGGTAAGTTTGCAGTCCGGGGACTTGGAGAGTCTGTGGGGGGAAGATGGGAGGCTTCTTGCCTTTTCTGCATACGTTTCCAGCGCTCTCTCTGGAGAAACTGGTAGTGAGGAAGCTTTAGAACCTTCTTTTTGCTACGGCTATTCCGTTGCACATTTGCGTTCTCCATTTTCTCTTCGTCTTCTCTCCTTCTCTTCCACGATGATGCTCGTGTGGCTGGCATCTCCACGTCCATTTGCTCTTCCCGGGCTGGCTGCTGCTTCGAAGGGGATTGTTTTTGCTTCCCCTGTGGGACATCCTGATTTGGAGATAGTTTCGTTAGATGAAAATATAACTACTGTCCTGAGAGTATAAACCTTATGGTTTAAATAATGACTGGAAGAAGTCCATAAGTGTCAGTAGATACGCGCCCACGACATATATATATATATATATATATATATATATATATATATATATATAGCCATCCGCAGACAGATCTGTTTCGCTGTATCACAGCTCATCAGTACAGTTAGACTCCGATTGCTTTTAACCCAGGATTGAAACCCGACCGAATTGGCGTCAGTCGGCGATTCTACCTCTGGGCTATGGGCGTTCGGTAAAAGATGGCTGACTTTTTAGCGTATATATTGTCATTATACCCACCCAATAGCCAGAGTGCTCTTATATATATATTAAAGAAAAACAAAAAACGTTGATGGAACCAACGTACAACTTGCCAAAACCTAAAACTCTTATCCAAATACATTCTAAATCTGTCGCTCCCAGTGAAGCATTGGCCATCAATGACACCTTGCCATTGAGAAAGGGTTTGTAGATGCTTCTGAAACTTATCATTTTTTTTTATTTTGACAGGTAGAAGTATTGGTTCTACGCAAACCTCTTTATCTTCCGGGCGTGATAATAGTCAGTTAAGTGTCATACGTTATATACGCTTGTATGATATTGACTGACTAGGTAGATTTTCAAGCAGTAGGTTACCTTCTGCAGTAAGCTAAGCATGGCTATAGAACCCTATTCATAGCTGGTGGGATAAAAGATAGATTAATATCTTTTCTTAGGGTATTTGCACATAAGTAAATGCAGTGTATTCAACTGAAATTCGAATTCGGCTTTTCGATTTCCCATTTCGACTTGCTTTCCTGACGGCTACAAGCTCCAGGAATTTAAATGCAATGTCAATTCCCATCTCTTACCTACTTGATTCCAGTCCTTTTTACATAACCCGTGTATCTTGTTCTTTTCCTTTCTCTCTACCTATTTTCTGTTTTCACTCCTGTGTTCACATCCTTCTCTTGCCCTTTCTTTGTCACCCCCTGTAGCTGGTTCGTCTTCCTCTTCACTCTCCTCCTGCCTAAAACTTTAACTCTCTTATGTAGCCCCTGCACATCAGTGTCGGTACTGCCTTGCTTGGGGTGAAATGATTAAAAATATATATCTACTGCATCTCAATATATGTTAGGTACCTCCACTGGAGTCCATTTTTTTACCTACACTTAAAATTAAATTGAAATTTTAAAAATAAATAAGTTATCTTCAAGCTTTAAAATTAGCTTTAATTGACAGCCAAGAGATTAAATTTAATAATTCTAGTAAGCAAAACATACTGGTGTAATTTTTAACCTAAATTATATTGATTTAAATCTAAAATTTTAATTTTTTTTAAAAATATACCGCCATTTCTGATTGAATGACTCGTTAATTAAACAGTAGCCTAATTTCTGTTTTTAAAAATCTTGAAAAAATTAAAAAAAACGCGCTGACAGGTTATTAAAGTCAAATTTTAATATTAAAACTTACCTTTATCTATTTTCAATCAATTAATAATTGCTTACTGCCAGAATTTTACAAAAAAAAACAAAATTAATTACGGTAGTCCTTTTTTTTTGTTATGTAACTCATAGAGGTGACGAAAGATGACAACTACCGGATGTTGATTGATACGCAGTGTATGGTGACCAATCGTGCTAAAAAATTTTAATTTTTTTTTTTTTTTGGTTTTTAACAAATAGTGAAATTAAAAATTTAACAATTTCAGCACTTATATATTTTATAGAATTTTAGTTTAGATTTATAGCCAGACATTTGAATATGCTTTCTGAATAAATAAAAATTTTAAAAATTTAAATTTCTTTTAAAATAATTGTAATTTAATAAGAAACAATGAGATAAAAAACAAATTTATTTTGGTAAGTGTAAATAAAATGTAACCAGACTTTTCATTGTCGTTTGGTTTGTCCATTTAAAAAAAAATTGAAAGAACATGTAAGTGGGGGGAAAAAAAGAAAGAAAATTCCCCAAATTTAATAAAAAAATTGTCACAATCTTAAATTATTCTGAATTTTGAGATGAATGCCTTTTCATTTTTTTAAAAATTTAGGTATAACAAAATCAGAAGACTTGTTAATTATTTTTTTCGTGAGGGGGTATTTTAGACAAAAGTGCGAACAAATGTTTGACAAGTTTGTCTAAAAATCTCAAAAAAAAAATTCAAGTAGAAATTTTTATAATGGTTAGTTAGGTAATTCCCAAACGTATAAAAAGTTACCATTTATGATAATTCTTCAAATTTAATTAAAACAAACTTTTATCGTGAATATTTTTTTGAAGTTCAGTTATGAAAATGTTTTTATTTTCTTGAACTGTACTGTAGTGTTCAATACATATCTTTTTTTTAATTATCATGAATTACTTAATGCACCTACGGTCACAATTAATTCAAAAATTAAAGATTTTAAAATAAAAAGATACTTTTAAATGTTGATGGAATTACTTGCAAACAGGCTGTTAAATTTTAGAAACCTAAGCTTGAAATTGCGTTATGTTTTGCCAAGGGGAATAACCCAGAACGCTTGCTAACTTATAGAATCATTTTGACCCATATGGAACACCGTACTTTATAAGATTTGAACATCGTACTTTATAACTTTGAACGTATTTGCACAAATAATTCATTTTTTTTTCTGTTTAAAAATATTTTTGGTGAAAATTTTTTATTAATTTTTTTTTTGTTTTATAGACAGTATAATCATCAATTCTTAACTAAAAGGAAAAACAGATACAGTTCTTTAAAAGATTTTTAAAATATTTTTAAAACTTTATACATTATTTATAATAAACAAATAAAAAAATGAAAACAATTCTTTTATAATTTTATTAGTAATCAAAAAAAAATTTTTTTTTTCAGACTATAATGTCCTTAATTTTTATAATTTATTCCAGCAATTAAAAGCTTATCAAATTAAATTATCTCAAAGTTTTATTGCATTTTTTATATTTCTGTTCGGAGCAGATTTTGGTATCGTGTATCATAATTTTAAATAAAAAAAAATACATGATTTATATTTCCCGATGAGTTCTGCGTTTAACTAATAAAACAAAAAATTCCAGAAAATTAAAATTCATTAAAATTTCATGAATTTACTTGAAGAGGGGGTAACAGACTTAAAAAAAAAATTGTTTTCATCAAGATTTTAAGAAGGTAATAATTTCAAAAATAATTTTATTCATTTGTTAATGAGTACTGAAAGTTTCATTAAAATCCGACAAATATTTGATTTTTGCGAGAATTTCCTAATTAATGTGTTCGGAAAACGAAAAAGTGAGTGAAGAAAAAAAAATGACGTAATCAATTATAAAATAGACGTAATATTTTTAACCACGCTAACTCCAAATCAAAAACAAAATTTTCTGACAAAATTTCGAAAATGTTAAAAGGGATTAAAAAATTTTATAAAATAATTAAAATTTACTTTGATCTTTCCTCTTCATAATATTATAAACGTTTTGGATAGAAAAATTTCCTTTATTAAGTTTTTAACCTTTTTAAACTTTTTTTTATGATGGATTTTTGTGACGTAATGGAGGTACCTAAATACATATCCAGATACAGTCTCGATCAAAAAACAGCAATACAGAAGAAAGGAATGAGGAAAAAGTCCTAAAGGCAAACTTACCTGCTCAGTAAAGTGCTTGAAACAAAAAAAAGCTTACCAACGTTTTGAAAGGATGGCTCTAGTCGTAACTGGAGTTTCACGTTCACCCCATCTTCAGACGACACACAAGTCTGTGTGTGTGTGTGTGTGTGTGTGTGTGTGTGTGTGTGTGTGTGTGTGTGTGTGTTTCCCCGGAAAAAGGATAAAGTGCACCAGATTTTAATCTTATAAACGTTTATTCTGAGAAATACAAAATATTTTTTACGATAGGAACGAATAAAATTCTTTAAAATCCCACCACTTTTCTGCTTTTAAAGATTTTACTTTAAGGTTTCCTTTCTTGCTGTGGGGGAGATTTGCCTCGATATTTCTATCATTTTTCGTCCCATCATCATCAGCTATTCTCTCCATTTTTTATTCATCCTCAGTCTCTAAGGAATTACCATTCACTGTGGATTCTGGTAATAGAATAGCAACGGACGTCATCTTTTTTTCAAGGTCAAGCGGCTTGCATATACAGTGATGATCGATAGACAATAATCCCGATTTTGCCTCACAACTAGCACTACAGGATTTTTTAATTACATACACTGGCTTCGTGGAGACAACTACTTTCGGTTTTGTCACATTTATAGGCCCGACTGTCCGATTTTCCAAAGGTATTCCTCCGATTTGATGCCGCCTGTAAAACCAGGCCAGAAATAGGTCTATCGTCAGGGCAAAATATATTAAAGCAGAAAAGACAGTAAAAATATTAAAAAGCTGTTCATTGCTATGAACAAAAGCCATGATAAGGCCGATAAACGAGAAAAAGCTAAGCATAACCAGTGCAACAAAAGATAAAAATATATCTGCAAATCGATTCCTTACAACGATATAATGTTTATCATCCCCAGCGGTTATCCTAACCCTACAGCAGATGGGAATAACGGTCGGCATTGTTCTTTTTTACTTATATATATATATATATATATATATATATATATATATATATATATATATATGACAAGGTAAGAATTCCTCAATTAACTTCCGTAGAAACTGCGAAAAATAATGTTTCCGCCAAATACAAGGTGCCTCAGAAAAACACGAAATTTTAGATTTACTATATGATTAAAAAAAAAACTAACATATAAAAAATATAAAACAAAATATTTTACTATATGAATGAACTAAAAAAATTAACAAGTATAATTTTTTTAAGAATTTGTTACTTTAGGATGCTGCAGTTAGCAAATTTTCAATACGAAGTGATCGTTCTTTTTGAGAACGAACGTCCAACTTGGGGACTGAAAGAATCCCAAGAAATTTTGCCAGAGTTCCTTAGTTTGAACACCACATTTTACATTTGCGTTTTTGCTCTGTTTTCAGCTAATGAATTTCTATCTTTTGCTTTTGTTTCAAATAAATGTAACAAAAATTACAATTAAATAAACTGTACAAAATTTGTTGTTTTGTTTGTTTTGTTTTTTGTTGTTTTTTTTGTTTTTTTGTTTTTTTTTTGTTTTTTGCTTTTTTTTTTCTTGCTGGGCACGCTGTTGTTCAATGCAGTCTTTGAGTCTTGTGTTCAAAAGCGGTAAACGCTAGCATTTTAATGATCCAATTTTAAAGATCCAATTTACATTTCTTGGGACAAAGTTTCCACAATAAATGGCATTTGTCTGCCGAAATTTCAACATATGTTGATCACTTTTTCATATTCCTTAATTAAATAGCTCAATTATTTCACAAAATAATGTCGTTTGAACACAATCTGATTAGATACTGATCACTTTATGAATATCTCTATTTTGCCGGCATTATGACGTTACATATATTTCGTCATCATCGAATATCTTGTCAATAAACATCATCATTTAATAGTGGCCTTCAAGACGGAATAAAAGCGTGATATCTGTTCGTCTCATTTCAGGTGGAAAAATGTGCTTCTTGATTTCGCCGTTTGGCGGAATACAGTGGCCACTCTTTTTTCTGGGATGGACGGGTCTTACTAACATTGTTTATTATTTTAGTTCAAAATTTGTTGTATTTTCAGTTTGTTTTGTTGGTTCATCCTCCCTCCCATCATTTCATTCTTCATTAAATCTTTTAAATTATGCATTATATTGTATATAAACACATTTTTATTGCCATGGGTCTTTCCCCGGTTTTTAGGTGCCCCTCGTAAATATGTGGTATTATGGTGTATGAAGATTTGGGAGATGATGGATGGGTTCTTTTGGTGAGTGAGCAAATTGTAATGAGTGAATGGGTCGTGATAGTGTTTAGCTAATAGGATAGTTAACTGAAGACCACCCTCTATCCCTCCCCTTTTCGGCCACGTGCCACAATTTTGTATATTTATACAAAATAAATAGTTGGAAAATATGCTTGGTCCCGGGGATACCAACCCTGCGACAGTGCCTTCTTCATTGCACTAAGAGAAGTGGGGTCAGTGTAATATCCACGCTAGCGTAACAGTGATCGCGGGGACTATGCAATTTTTCATTGGCTCATATACAGGGTGCGATGAGTAAATTGTCGCCGTTTCCTATTTTTTAAATTTCGCGTTGTTTTAAATTTTATAGACTGTAGACAGTAATAACAGTGTCAGTTGGGCATCGTCTGTGAGAAAAAGAGCACAATGACGCAATTCACCCAGTCATGAATTTGGGAATAGCATGCTGTATGACTTGGTATTCGTACTGGAAGCCCCAATACAAACATTTCAGAATGTTTGGGTGTCAATCTGAGGACAGTACAGAAGATTCATAAAGAGTCAGATGAGTCTAATGATGATTACGAACGTTCGGCAGCTCAAAAATCTCACTCTGATCATTTGTTGTTGAGACCCTCAGACTCATTACGAAGACCTACATCATGTTACTTGGTGGGCGAGTATTGCTACCTGGGTAAAGGAGATGGCTACTAGAAGAACCTATGTCTGATAAGAGAACACTGAACCATGTCACACAAGCAGAAGAACCCAATCATGGTTGTCAGAAAATTTATGCGACCACATCACCCCTTACATCTGGCCACCTAACTCCCTAGACTGCAAACCTCTTGATTATTATGTGTGGGTAAGAGACAGAGCGTGCAGTCCGGCCCTACGTCAAATCGCTGTCCATGGTGGTTCTCGAGCCAGGGTTTCCGCGTACGCAGATGACGTCTCTACTTTTGTGTCCTCCCGGGGTGACATTGAGGTTGTACAGAAGCCGCTTGAACGGTACGAACAGGTCACATGGGCCAAGATTAACCGCAACAAGTCGTCCGGAGGGATGGGGTTACACTTGAGAGAGAGTGAGAGAGAGACCAACAAAACTGCTAGTGACAACAAAGATGAACTGAAGGAAAGGATTATGGCAGCATTCGCCAACTTAAACAAGAAAACAGTCTAGAAAAATCGCAGAAGATTCTGAAGTCGCGTGGAGGCCGTAGTTGAAGGCAATGGCGATTTTATTGAATAAATTTATTCTTTAGTATTTGAAGAAATTTTTGTGTAATTTTGGTAAATATATAAATGAGATGTCAGCGTTATTTTTGCTTAATTTAGACGATAATTTCTCCATCACACTCTGCATTTACACATAACTTCATGCAAAATGGCTGTGCTGCCTCCAGCAAATTCTACGTCATATAATGACCTTGGAGACAGGCATGGTTTCGGAACTGAGCCATCGTTGCATTTAAACTAAGGCGCTCTAGTAGTACCGCACGTTATCACAAGGCATTGCTGGTTCTATCGTCATACTTCCCTAACTTGGAGCCTCGTAAGATATTATAGTGAGTATCTTATCTATTCCTTTTCTAGTTGTAGTGGGAGTCCGTTCTGGTGAAGGGTAATTGTATACTGTTGCAGGTTAACGGAATTTGGCCTTGTGGTAGATAGCCTACTATAAGTCATAAAATGATTATAAAATCAAGAAAAGCAATTTGAGTATGAAAATAACATTTTTATATATACACATGTCAATTAATGTTTTTACAATTAATGTAATACTTGAATATAGTTCCAACGGAGGTTAAATGTTCATGGCAAATAATAAGCTGAAAGAGATTTAAGGCTTAGGGATTTGGGGAGCGTGTAATTGAGGAATGTATTTGAAGTAGTCGCTCCTTAGGTCAGTAAGTAGTTTTGAGACAGGGAAGAAGGTAAGGAAAGGTGAAGGGAGGCGAACGTAGTAGCCGCTTGACTCAAGTCAAGTGGATATTGATTACACTTTTCTCCTTGGTGTCTGTCTGCTGGGTGCTTTCTGTCTCGGCTTTTTATATCTGCTTTTTGGATCAAAAGCAGCTCGTTTGGGATTTAACACTTGAATTTGATTCTGGACTTCCCATTGGCTGGTAAACAAAATTCGAATAGGCTCGCGAAATGGAAAT
This sequence comes from Ascarosepion bandense, assembly GCA_037127315.1. Lineage (NCBI taxonomy): Eukaryota > Metazoa > Mollusca > Cephalopoda > Sepiida > Sepiidae > Ascarosepion > Ascarosepion bandense. Next base: position 2,807,402 of record JBBBDQ010000346.1, on the reverse strand, counting down.
TTTGTATTTGATTAATTGTTATTTTTCAACCGGAACATCTGCGCGGACACGGATGCACACCGACGAGTTTTGTTCATTTTCCTTTTTGTCGTGAGAGAGCAAACATCCGGTCCGTCGCTTTTGCTCGGCCGGTATCACCACAATATCTCTGTTTTACTGTTGCTATACAAATTTAGCTGACTATGCTGAAATCGAACTGGTAATAAAACTTCGGTGCTTGACTTCTATAGAAAATATATTGGTTATCCACCTATTTCTTATGCATCGCACTCTCAAGCCTTCAGAATTTTCCAACATAGGTTAGGATTGTTTTAGGGGCTCTCGAAGAAGTGTAGAAGTTAGTATTGCATTCTACTTATTTAATTAGTATTATTAGTGCTATATAAGTACGTTTATTCAAGCACTTACCTGAAATGTTTATAACCCGGCAATATTCTTAACAAGTAAATAGACTCAAACTTGCCTTAAAAATTAAAATTTACACATTATCTTGGAGCAAAAAACAAGAGATAAATACAAAATTTAATAGTCTCAATAGACATAAGTCCAGTGCCAAATGAAAACTGTATTTATCATAATTTAAACTCGATGACTAAATGAGTACTTCGAGTAACAGTGAAAGGTAAAATAGAATTTGCCCTTCTGATTGGCCAAAACACCAATCTACGCAGATGACACCACAATTTACTCCCGCATCAGTAAGAGATCCGGCGAGGTGGACAAACATAACCTCGCTGCTGATCTTGAGAGGGATCTTGTAAATTTCAATGCGGATAAGACGAAGCTGCTGTCTGTCAATCATCACAGGCAACCTCTCCTGCCTCCCATAAGCATAGACCAAGTTCCCTGAGAGCAATACACTGCGCCTCTTCGGCCTTACCCTACCTTCCGATTTCAAGTGGAACTATTACAGTGAGTCAATAGCTAAATTCACTGCTAGGAAAGTTGGGTCACTGTGTCAGGTCAGGATGTTTTTTCCTCCTGAATTCATCTTGCATATATACAAATCAACCATCCGTCGGTGCGTGGAATACTGCTGTCATATATGCTCAGGTGTCCCCGCTTTCCATCTCAGTGTTCTTGATAGGCTCCAAAGGAAAATCATTAATGTGATAGGTACCGACGAACTTAAGTCATTGGTGCCCCTGCCACAGATATTTACTCGTGAAACCAGACTAGCAACTGGGTCCCACCATTCACAGTTAGATCAACTAAATGCAGACGACAATTCTACACCATCAGCTTCTTTTCTAGCACTTCCTGCCTGTGGAACTCGCTTCCATATTCTTGCTTTCTTGACGGCTACACACTCAAGGAATTTAAATGCAATGTCAATACCCATCTCTTAACCACTTGACTCTAGTTCTTTCTACACCACCCTGTATATATATCTTTCCTTTCTCTCTACCTATGCAACTGTCATCACACCTGTATTCCCTTCCTTAACTGGTTCTTCGTTCTCTTTACTCGTTTCCTATCTAAGCTTTTTTACTTTTATGTAGCCCACTGCACATCAGTGGCGTTACCGCCTTGCTCAGGGTCAGTCAGTTAAGTTCCATACGTGAAACACGCTTGGGCGATCATGTCTCGAAAGAAACATGACTGACTAGGCAGAAGATTATCCCGCAGTAGGTTTCCATTGCTTTCTGCGGTAGACTGGTTGCCAGCCAAGGCTATAGAACCCAATCTGTCCCGTTATTTGATCCATAACTGGAAGAAATAGACGGATTTCCTAAGGGTATTTGCGCGTAAGTGAATGCAATGAATTCAACTGGAATTCAAACTCGGCTCCCCGATTTCTCGTTCCGAGCCGATATCCAATGCACCACAACGCACATCCTTTGCTCAGGGTAATACGATTAAAAACAATCCCAATTGGTCAGAATTCATACATAGGGCTGAATAAAAGGATCGACCTTGCACAAATAGTATTACAATTCTTACAATCATGCGAAAGCTATACCAGAATGCTAATGAAGAAATGATCACCCTCAGCAGGACCCATGAGAGAGAAAGTTTGATGTCATGGAGGCACGAAACTTTCTGTGAGCCCAGAATAGACATCATTGAGGCACCATTATGGTGTACAATATAAAACGAATAAAACGTATAAAATGAAACGAAAGATGATTCAATGACGTAAATTAGGCTTGTTTTGAGATGTACAAAAAAAATCCTCATTCTTAAGTTCCGAAATTTGAACGATAGATTAGAACGAATATAGGATGGACATTTCTTCTTTTTTCCTTTAGGTGAACAATACCCTAGTTCTGAGTTTTCAGGTCTATAAAAAACGTGTTCGCATGTTTTTTTGTGTTCCCTCCCGAGAAAGTGAGTCAAGCTCACCAATGAATCTGATTATAACGCACCTTCACGTGTGCGAATCAGAAGCTACAAAGAGATAGATAGATAGATAGATAGATAGATAGATAGATAGATAGATAATGAAGAGACTGAGATAGATAGATAGATAGATAGATAGATAGATAGATAGATAGATAGATAGATAGATAGATAGATAGATAGTGAGGTTTAAATCTGTTTGGTTTTAGTTTGTGACACATATCGATACTCACTATGTGTCACATAGTAAGGAACGAACCCACATTTCAGTAGTAGTAATACTCAGTCAGACTCGTCTTGCTAACCATTTTGCAGCTGTGAGGTTGTTTCGTCCGTGCATTGAATACTCTTGCCATATCTGGTCGGGTGTTCATGCTATACATTTCGAATTTCTCGACAAAATCCAAAGAAAGATCTGCAATGTAAACGGTCCTGCTTTGGCATCTCGACTCCAGTCACTTTCTCACCGTCGGGAAGTGGCTTCCCTTTGTCTCTACTACGTATATTTACATCGCAACTGCACTGACGAAACTTTTCCCTGGTACCCCGACCACGTAAATTTAAGCGTGTTTTAGATTGGCATCTAGACCCCATCTTGTTACCGTTGAAATAGTTAAATGTAACCGCTACATCTACTCCAACAGTTTCTTTTCTCGCACTTCTCACCTGTGAAACTCCCTTCCGTTTGTCTGTTTCCCTGATAGCTACCTTTTCCAAAAATTTAAATACAATGTCAATTGCCATTTGCAATCTTCTTGAATCTCGTTCATCGTTTATCCTTCAATACCCCCTGTATTCTCTCTCTCTCTCTCTCTCTCTCTCTCTCTCTCTCTCTCTCTCTCTGTGTGTGTGTGTGTGTGTGTGTGTGTGTGTGTGTGTGTGTGTAACCCTCTGCGCACCAGTGTCGGTCTTGCTTCGGATGAAATGATTGAAAAAAATACTGTACTTTGTTTGGATACAAAATTACTAGAATGGTGAATCAAATTCACAATTCTGCATTACAGGCCAACAAGACATTACTGCAGGCTGAGACGTCATTTAATGCCGCAGCATTAAATGATTTCAACACCAAGAAATTTCAATGAATGTTCGTACAACCACTCTGAAGATGGCTCGTGTGTGCCGAAAGCTTAGGACCAGCGTAATAAAAAAAAACTATATCCAAATGTTGGATAATTTTTGTCTTTAATTTCACCAGAAATTAAAGCTAAAATGTGATTAGGACGGCTCATGATTAAACATTCATTGTCTGTTACATTGTTTGTAATTTAACAGTAAATGTACTTTATGGCAAATACTATTGAAAACATCAGAACTATTGTGTCCAGTAATTTTAATGGTCGTCTTTTCTAAATTATGATTAACTAGCAGGATAGCCCGGCGTTGCTCAGGTGAAATGAAAGCTTTAAAACTAATCCATAGTCCTGGAGCTCTGACTCCGCCTAAAGAATATTTGTGTGAAGCTTGGTGAGAATCAGATAAAAATTGTGGATTTGTATAAAGGACATACAGACAGATAAACAGACGCACACACAAATATCTTGCCTTATATATATATATATATATATATATATATATATATATTATCGATTTTCTGCACTATTGTAAGAACTGCAACCTTGAAACTTCTGAATATGGCTAAGCACTACAATTATACATACATAGAGCCAAACCCGAAGCAAAAACTAAAATAAAAGGTCTGAAAAAAATACAGACATACAGGCAGATAAACAGACACACGCATACACACACACACACAAACATCTTGCCTTGTATATATATATATATATATATATATATATATATATATATATATATATTATCGATTACCTGCACTACTGTAAGAACTGCAACGGTGTAATGAAAGCTTTAAAACTAATCCATGGTCCTGGAGCTCAGCCTAAAGAATATTTGTGTGAAGTTTGGTGAGAATCGGATAAAAATTGTGGATTTGTATAAATGACATACAGACAAACAGGCACACACACAAACATCTTGCCTTATATATATATTATCGATTTTCTGCACTATTGTAAGAACTGCAACCTTGAAACTTCTGAATATCGTTTCTTATGTCTTTGTCTATTAGTGTATCAAATTTGATTCAAATCGGACCACTCCTATAACCCGATTTTTTCGATAATCGATTTTCGATATTTATCGGGGGTACCTCGACACAAAACCTAGCTAAGAACACTCGCAGACGCTCTTAAAACAACTGTGTAAATTTTCAAGAAAATCGGTTCAGCCGTTTCGCAGTGTATAGGTAACGGGCACACACACACACACACACACACACACACACACACACACACACACACACACAAAGTTCTATTTATAAATAAGTTTAGATCCTTCTCAAACAATGAGTAAATTCCGTCAAGAATTGTTCAAATTTCATGAACTTTAGACAAATCTTTTCCATTCGTTTTCAACAGTATTTACCTAAGATATCAGTAAAAATATAAATATATAAGTAAATATATTACGAATAGTAACGGCATGGATAATACAATTCTAATACACCGACGAAAATTTGTAAAAAATAACAGAATTTAACGCCGTATTTTAGATAAGCATAACTTCTGCCAAAACCCGTCGAATACACATTGCTCTGATTCGTTGGAAAAAAAAGTTCTAACCTTCAACCGCCAGAAGAAAGAACGTATAGTCATCAGCAAAATGAACAGCTAAAATGAGTTACAAATTGAATATGTCAATATCAAACAAGTACAGAAGGTTAAATATTTAGGAATTGCTTTAACGGAAGTTGAAAAATGTGAGACTTAGAAACGAGATTAGCAAAAGCGACCTTTCAATAGCTAAGCAAAAAACAGAAAAAAAATTGTTAAAAACAAAGAAAAATGTCATGGATAGCTATATGATATCCAACCTCTTACAGGAAAAACTGGAATGCACAGTTAGTTCATTCAGTTATTGCTCACCCCATTTCCACTGATATATATATATATATATATATATATATATATATATATATATATATATATATATATATATATATTCAAGAAGTAGTAGGAGGATTTGAACAATTACTAAGTAAATCATCGAGCTTTATATTCGACCTCAACAGAATGCAGAAAGCACTGGACGGCCGTTTCGTCCTATATTTGGGACTCATCAGCAATGCGCATCCACTACCAGGAATCGAACCCAGACAGTTTTGGTTATTAAGCTGATGATGATATATATATATATACTGGTCTAATTTCATTATGACCAAAAACTAATTAATTAAAGTATTATATATATAAATATATATATGTATAATTAGTTAGGTTTTAGGTCATAATTAAATTAGTTTAGTACACAGTGAAATAAGTGCCATACGTGATACACGCTGACTGGCAGATGATTATCCCGCTGTAGGTTGCCATTACTTACTGTGGTAGACTATTTGCCAGCCAAGGCTATAGGACCCATTCTGTCCTGTTATTTAACCCATATCTGGAGGGAAGAGACGGGTTAATACCTTTTCCAGCGGTATTTACGCGTAAGTGAATGCAAGGAATTAAACTGGAATTCGAACTCGAGTTCTCGTTACGAGCCGATATCCACTGCACCACAATCACAACCTAGTACACAGTTGTCTTAAAAAGTGTTCAATACAATTATACTGAAGAACTTTTGAATATTTTTAATTTGAAAATGAGTTATAATCCTAGATTTCAACCTTTCGGTATCTTCAGGCGATTTGAATAAATTTACAGTTATTGTAAATAGCCTGAAGATACCGAAAAGTTAAAACCTATGTTGCGGAAATAACTCATTTCCAAATGAAATATATATATATATATATATATAGTCATCTGCAGACAGATCTGTTTCGCTGTATCACAGCTCATCAGTACGGTTAGACTCCGATTGCTTTTTAACCCAGGATTGAAACCCTACCAAATTGGCGTCAGTCGGCGATTCTACCTCTGAGCTATAGGCGCTCAGTATTCCTTCCTTTATTTAACATACAACGTGTGTTAGCACGTGCGATATCCTGTCTTCATTAGCCGCCGACCAAGGGTAATGTCACGGTTTCGGTGGCTATGATATATATATATATATATATATATATATATATATATATATATATATATATGCCGGAGGACGTATATTTTCCTAACAAGATTTCTCGAATATTCATGCTGGTAGATATATGTGTAAATATACTGTTTAATGGTTAAAAAAAATAAAAAACAGTGTATCTACTCAAATTTGAGTATCCATTAAAAATGATGTTCAAACAAATAAATTACAAATATGTCGGGTTTATTCCATTTCATAACATTCCGTAACATTTCTTTAAAAAATATCTATGTATCAGAAGTATGTGCTCACTAAATGAAAGTAACCAGTCGTTTTGTGTCTATGTATAAACTAATACATTCTAAGGCATTTAAAATTCGTTCACATTAATAAACACTGAATATATATATATATTTTCTCTCTGTGTTTTGCTATAAGTAGTTGTCATTTTTTTTTTTTTTTTTTTGCTCTTTTTGTCGTCTCGTGTGAACTATGGCCGCCATTGTGGTTCCAATTTCAAGAAGCCGCCCATCTCCGGGGAAATTCAATAAAACATCTTCTCGCCTATCGAGAAGCTTAACGAATTTTGTCCGCTTGAATTCTCTTCCCAATACAGTGTACATACCGTCTTGGCTTGCCACTCAATTCCCATGCTTTTTGCTGTTCACTTAGCTTATTTATTTCGACTATTCGGCGTTTTTTTTGTTTTTTTTTTTTGTATTTTTTTTTTTTGTTTTCTGTTGTCCATTATTCTCCATCCCCACATCTTCCGTTTTATCCAGTTTAAGAACATCCTCATTTTTTTTGTCTTCCATTTTATGTTGTCTTTATTTTTTCAGCATTTTTATATTTCTTTGCTGTCTCTTTTTAAAACAGTTATTTATCTATTAATATTCTTCCCTGCCTTTTATTCCTTTGCAATCTGTTCGACATTCATTTTTTAGCGTCTTCAGTTTAACGTTGTATTTTGTTTTTATGTCTCTTCTACTTTTTAAGTCTTCTGCTGTTTCTTCGTGCTATTATTATAATTATTCATTTTAACTGTTTTTTTACCTCCATCTTTTTTTTTTTTCATATCCTTAACAATTCCTTTTTCTCATCTGCTTTCTTCATCTTGGTTTTTTTCTCTTTTTTTCCCCTCTTCTCGTCTTCTCCGCAGTACTTACTTATTGCCGTTATTTCCTTCATTGCCACTTCTTTTCCCGTACACTTTTTTCTTCGTTTTCTTTTTCTCTCTTATATTCATCTGCCTCTATATTTTTCCTTCTCTTCTGACTCTTGTCTTACCATAGTTCTTTCTTAATGAAATCATTTATATTGCATTCCTTCTTATCATATTGCTTCTCTCTTTCTTTCTTTGTGATAACGGGCATAAGAAAGAAGAAAGAAGAGAAAAGAAAGAACTAAGCGGCATCAAGAGAATTATATATATATATATATATATATATATATATATATATATATATATAATCTTCCTTTTCCTCTCAATATTTTCATATTAAAATTTGAAAGTTTGCCTTCATTCTTTCTTTCTTTTAATGTCTCCAAGTTCTTCCTTTTCTCTTCTTTCTTCTTTCTTATGCTCGTTATCTTCTTCTTCTTCTTCTTCTTCTTCTTCTTTTAATTGTTTCTCTTCTTTATTCATCAATTTTTTCTTCTTTTTATTTTTTATTTATGTCACTTCTTTTTCGTTTTCTCCTTCGTCGTTATCTTTTTCTTCTTATAATTATTTGTTTTCTTCTTCGTCATCATCTTCTTGTTCTTATAATTATTCATTTTCTTCTTCATTGTCATCCTCTTCTTCTTCTATTTTGTTTTCTTCTTCGTCGTCATCCTTGTGCTCTTATTATTATTCGTTTTCTTCTTCGTCGTCATCTTCTTGTTCTTCTTATAATTATTCATTTTCTTCTTCATTGTCATCTTTTTCTTCTTCTTTGTTTTCTTCTTCGTCGTCATCTTTGTGCTCTTATAATTATTCGTTTTCTTCGTCGTCATCTTCTTGTTCTTCTTCTTATTATTATTCGTTTTTTTCTTTGTTGTCATCCTCTTCATCTCCTTCATTTTCTTCTTCGTCGTCATTTTCTTCTTCTTTTCTTTCTTTATTATCCTCTTCTTCTTTTCTTTCCTCCTCCTCTTATGGTTTTAGTCTTCTCTAATCCCATTCTTCTTCAAACTCATTCACTTGCATTCGTCTTATTACGTCTATCTCTGTCTCTCTTATTATTGTATCATTTTTCTTTCTTTCTTGTTTAATAATGGATGGGCTTAACCCTTTCTTTCTTTCATTTTCCTTTCTTTCTTTCTTTCTTTTTCCATTCCTCTTAGTTTCGATATCCGATACTTATTCCGTTCTTCTCGCTTCCAAACAGCCCACCATTTTTGCATTTCTCTTCTTTGACATTTTATTTGTTTCGTTCGTCAGGTCCATTTATTTAAAACCATTTACTTCCCTTGTTTTACTTTTCATTCTCGATAAAGCTGATTTTATACAAAACTTCTCTGTCTCTCCCTCTCATTCTCCGCCTCTCTCTCTCTCTCTCTCTCTTTCTATGTGTGAACGTGTTTCATTCTCTCTTCTTCTCTTTCACCTCCTCTTCTCTCTCTCTCTCTCTCTCTCTCTCTCTCTCTCTCTCGTGAACGTATTTCATTCTCTTTCACTCTTTCTCTGCCTCTCTTTCTTTCTCTATGTGTGAATGTGTTTCATTCTCTCTCCTTCTCTTTCACCTCCTTCTCTCTCTCTGAACGTGTTTCATTCTCTCTCACTCTCTTTCTCCGCCCCCCTCTCTCTCTGTGAACGTATTTCATTCTCTCTCCTTCGCTTTCGCCTCCTTCTCTCTCTCTCTCTCTCTCTCTCTCTGTGTGTACGTATTTCATTCTCTCTCACTCTTTCTCTGCCTCTCTTTCTCTCTCTCTATGTTTGAACATGTTTAATTCTCTTTCTAACTCTTTCTCTGCCTCTTTTTCTCTCTCTCTAGGTCTAAATGTGTTTCCTTCTTTCTGCCTTTCTTTCTCCGCCTCTCTCTCTCTCTCTCTCTCTCTCTCTCTCTCTCTCTCTCTCTCTCTCTCTCTATGTGCATACATGTTTTCTTATTCCTTCTCGATAAAGCTGATTTTATACAGAACTTCATTGTTTCTTCCTCTCATTCTCCGCCTCTCTCTCTCTCTCTCTTTTTCTATGTGTGAACGTATTTCATTCTCTCCCATCTCCTTCTCCTCCTTTCTCTATGTGTGAACATGTTTAATTCTCTTTCTCTCCCTCTCTCTCTTTATGTATGTACGTGCTTTATTCTCCTCCTTTTCTTTGTATCTCTTTCCTCTCTATTAGTTAACATTCGTTTTTTATATCTTTCTTTACCTTTTCTCTTTCCCTTTTATATTTCAACTTTTGCTATAGATTTTCATTATTCTTTTTCTTTTTTCCGTTTTTATGTTTAGCTTTTTTCTATTTATCCTTTTCTTTCTTTTTTCTCCCCTCTCTCTATTCCTGTCTCTGTCTTTCTCACTTTCCTTTTCTCTTTATTCGTTCATTTCTACCCTTATTTCCCTCTTCTCGGTATTTCTCTCCTTTTTTATTTTTACCTTTTTTTACTCGTTTTTATTGTCGTCTGTTCTCTCACTTTCTTTCTCTTCCGCTTTCTCTTTTCCCTTCACATCCCCGTCTCTTCTGCACACTATGGGTGTTTGTTGGTATCTTTTTTTTTTCCTTATTTCTTTTCTTGTATTCCCTCGTTCTCACAAATTCTTCCCCTCTCTCTTTCTCTTTCTCTCTCTTAATAACTTACTCTTTCTATTTATTTTTTATGCCCTCATTTTGATGTCTGCTTGTTTTCTGTCGTATGTACAAATTCTAAGTCAGTTACATTCATCTTTATTTCTTCCTCTTTCGTTTTTCATCTCTTTTTATTTTTCTTCTTTCTCTGCCATTTTAAACATGTCTTCCGGTTTTGTGCGCGCATGCGTGTATGTCATTCATCGTAAATGATTGGTACATTTTTATTTCAATTTTTTTTTCTTGACTTTTCTTTTAATTTTCTCTAGTTTTGCAATTTACTTCTTTTATTTCTTTTTTAGAAGTTGAACTTTTATTTTTATTCATTCATTTATTTATTTTTTTTGCTATTTTTGCTCTTCGCAATTTCATCATCTTTATTTTTTTAATGAATTCTTTATTCGATAGCTCTTTATCAGACACGCTCCGCTTCTCTCTCGATCAATACTTTCTCTTTTTCTCTGACTCATTTTCTCTCTCTGTTGATCTCTTCCTCTTTCTGTTTATCTGTCTCCCATCTCACCAAATTATTTTTCTGTCTCAGTATTATTTGTCAGTTCACCTACTTTTCATTTTACACATTCAGCTCTCTCTCTCTCTCTCTCTCCCTTCTCTCTCTCTCTCGCTCTCTCTCTCTTTCTCTCTCTCTCTCTGTTATTTTTATTGCTTATCTCCCGCCCACTCAGTATTATTTCTAATTGTTCCATTTCTTTTGATTTTTCACACTCAGGTCTTATGCACTTTTCATTGCTTTTATTATCTCTCTTCCTTCTCTCTCTCTCTCTCTCTCTCTCTCTCTCTCTCTCTCTCTCTCTCTCTCTCTCTCTATGTTCGAGTTACTTTCCCTCTTACCCTCCTCAGAATTATTAATAACTTTTCTCCCCTTTGTGATATTTTACACTCTCGTTTTCTGAACTCTCACATTTCTTTTAATATATATATATATATATATATATATATATAGATAGATAGATAGATAGATAGATAGATAGATCGATAGATAGATATCGCCGCCTCTTCTTTCCATGTGTGTGTGTGTGTGTGTGTTGTGTTGCTTGTTCACCACTGCTGTAGTCTGGTATTGAACTCACAACTCGTTGGGTCAAGTCACTGGAACTAACCAACGTGTATATCCACTGGGCCATGTGTAAGGACACATGGCCAGTAACTTAGAGGGTTAGAGGGAGATAACTCATGACTACCAAAGAGGCTTCGCACAAAGGAATGAGAATGATATACCCCAGTGATCATAATAAAGGGTTCGGCTTGAAAATCCTTGCACCTGACGAAGGCCGGAGCATACAACGGCCGAAACGTCGTACAAATGGCAACAAAAATGGGGAGGACAATAGTCTAAATAATGTAAATAGAGTAAATGCTACCTCATATCAGAAATATAGATATAATAAATATAATATACAACAGTGGTGATATACCGGAAAGACTATCCGAATTATGATGAGTAGAGCGTGCTGTAGAATTAGACTGGAATAGGTCAATGGGTGCGCTGGAACAATGAATGCGATATTTATGCTAAGAAAGATTTCGTCGAGTTAACGGATGTATCTATCACAAGTTAGGATGGCCACCCCGGCGTGGAGTAATGGTTAGCAAGTCTGTCTTGCTAGAACCTGTTGAAACTGAGTAGTAAGTTCGAACCTCACTGGATACTCATACTTTCGACCTAGTGCCACATCTAAGCGGCGATTAGAAAATCGACTATAACAAGTTATGATTTGTGGAGGATTCATTACTAACACAGTTTTATTTACTTTCTTCTACATCGTTTGTATTGTATGTAAATAATCATTGGGGTGTTTTTAAATTGTTACTCCCCTCACCCGACAGGCAAAATTATAGGTTTTTAGTTAGGACTTCGTGGAGACATAGAGGTATTATAGTGTATGTCGTAAAAAGGTAAGTATGAAAGTGTTGTTTTGGTGCATTGGATACTGCGGAATTTTTGGATCAGTGATTGAGTCTATCTAAGTCTAATTTTAAGACAGTTGAAGACCAGCATTCCCCATCTCCATTTTTGGCCTTGTGCCAAATTTTTTTGTAAATTATTACAAAAATAGATATTGTCAGAAACAGCAATACAGATGCAAAAAATGTATACCTATGTTTTATAGTGCCATGGTGGCATCACCCATTACAACGGATTGAACTCTTACTACAATTACATATACTTCCCCTCACAAGGGGAGAGCAGAGAGTGAGAGATCAGTGAGAAATCAGCAGATCAGTAGAGAGCGATAGGCAGAGATAGCCATGACTGCTACCGTATTACCATTGCGAGTCCCGAATTACTGTATTACTTCCTAACACGTATTTATTCGTTCTACTAGCAGAGTTCTACGTATTTGTATTTTGCTGTGTTTAATATATATATATATATATATATATATATATATATATATATATATACATATATATATATATATATATATATATCGTTATTTCCTAATTTTTGATTGTATTATTTCTTGTTCGACATATAGATTATACAAAAATATGTCACAACGAACTGTTGAAGTTGCTAGGTATCCTTGACATACTTGGAAAGGATATTAGAATAATTCAGAACTTATACAACCGCCTGCCAAAAAAAAAAAAAAATGAATCCAATACATATACAAAATAGTGGTGTAAGACATGGATGCCTCTTCTCGCTTGACTTACTAAATCTATACAATGAGGCTATTTTAAGAGAACTAGGAGTCCTACCAGGATTCATTATTGGTCGCCTCAATCTTAACAACGTAAAATATACAGATGACACAATGTTGATAAAAAAAAGACACGAGGAAAGTATTTAACATGCTAATTACAAGAAAAAACCATATTAATATATGATATTATAAAACCATATCAAAATATAAAATAAGTCATTCAGATATAGGGAGAGATAGCATTTGATAAAGAATATCACAAAGAACAGTTTGAACTGCTTTGGTAACCTTGACATATTTAAGAAGGATATTAGAATAATCCAGAATCTATACTGGCAACAAATCACCTGCAGATTAACAGAAAATGAATGCATTAAATATGCAAAAATAGAAAAAGGTGTCATAATAATATTTGTCTTCTCATCTGACTTATTTGTCTTCTCATCTGACTTATTCAGCCAAAAGAGTGAGGCAATTTTAAGAGAAGTTATACGATGATTTGTTATTGGCGTCCACAATCTTAACAACTTAACCTATGCAGGTGACATATGTTGATAGAAGGCACAAAAAGAGAACAGCAAGAACTCTTACATAAGGTAGTGAAGCCAAACACATTGATTCGGAGATTGAAGTCTTCCTAAATGTTGCCATGTACTTCGTGTTTCAGATAGATCTCTCATTCGCCCGGTTCACACTCCACCCACGTCTATTGAACAGGTTAAGAGGCTCATCCCTTGTTTCCTGTTTAGGATGTGGTTTCCGGCTTTTCTTTTCCAATTTTCTCACTTTGGTTTCTTTTTTTTTCTTCAATTGGAGTAGATAGATCTATCTATTGCCCGGTTCACACTCCACTCACGTCTATTGAACAGGTTAAGAGGCTCATCCCTTATTCCCAGTTTAGAATGTGGTTTCCGGCTTTCTCTTTTCCAATTTTCTCACTTTGGTTTCTTTTTTTTTCTTCAATTGGAGTAGATAAATCTATCTATCGCCAGGTTCACACTCCACCCACGTCTATTGAACAGGTTAAGAGGCTCATCCCTTGTTTCCTGTTTAGGATGTGGTTTCCGGCTTTTCTTTTCCAATTTTCTCACTTTGGTTTCTTTTTTTTTCTTCAATTGGAGTAGATAGATCTATCTATCGCCCGGTTCACACTCCACCCAAGTCTATTGAACAGGTTAAGAGGCTCAACCCTTATTCCCAGTTTAGAATGTGGTTTCCGGCTTTCTCTTTTCTAATCGTCTCACTTTGGTTTCTTTTTTTTCTGCAATTGGAGTAGATAGATCTATCTATCGCCTGGTTCACACTCCACCCACGTCTATTGAACAGGTTAAGAGGCTCATCACTTGTTCCATGTTTAGGATGTGGTTTCCGGCTTTCTCTTTTCAAATCTTCTCACTTTGGTTTCTTTTTTTTGTCTTCAATTGGAGTAGATAGATCTATCTATCGCCCGGTTCACACTCCACCCACGTCTATTGAACAGGTTAAGAGGCTCATCCCTTGTTTCCTGTTTAGGATGTGGTTTCCGCTTTTCTTTTCCAATTTTCTCACTTTGGTTTCTTTTTTTCTTCAATTGGAGTAGATAAATCTATCTATCGCCAGGTTCACACTCCACCCACGTCTATTGAACAGGTTAAGAGGCTCATCCCTTGTTTCCTGTTTAGGATGTGGTTTCCGGCTTTTCTTTTCCAATTTTCTCACTTTGGTTTCTTTTTTTTCTTCAATTGGAGTAGATAGATCTATCTATCGCCCGGTTCACACTCCACCCACGTCTATTGAACAGGTTAAGAGGCTCAACCCTTATTCCCAGTTTAGAATGTGGTTTCCGGCTTTCTCTTTTCTAATCGTCTCACTTTGGTTTCTTTTTTTTTCTGCAATTGGAGTAGATAGATCTATCTATCGCCTGGTTCACACTCCACCCATGTCTATTGAACAGGTTAAGAGGCTCATCACTTGTTCCATGTTTAGGATGTGGTTTCCGGCTTTCTCTTTTCAAATCTTCTCACTTTGGTTTCTTTTTTTTGTCTTCAATTGGAGTAGATAGATCTATCTATCGCCTGGTTCACACTCCACCCACGTCTATTGAACAGGTTAAGAGGCTCATCATTTGTTCCATGTTTAGGATGTGGTTTCCGGCTTTCTCTTTTCAAATCTTCTCACTTTGGTTTCTTTTTTTTGTCTTCAATTGGAGTAGATAGATCTATCTATCGCCCGGTTCACATTCCACCCACGTCTATTGAACAGGTTAAGAGGTTCATCACTTGTTCCCTGTTTAGGATGTGGTTTCCGGCTTTTCTTTTCCAATTTTCTCACTTTGGTTTCTTTTTTTTTCTTCAATTGGAGTAGATAGATCTATCTATCGCCCGGTTCACACTCCACCCACGTCTATTGAACAGGTTAAGAGGCTCATCTCTTGTTCCCTGTTTAGGATGTGGTTTCCGGCTTTACTTTTCCAATTTTCTCATTTTGGTTTCTTTTTTTTTTTTTTTTCAATTGGAGTAAATAGATCTATCTATCGCTCGGTTCACACTTCACCCACGTCTATTGAACAGGTTAAGAGGCTCATCCCCTGTTCCATGTTTAAAATGTGGCTTCCGGCTTTCTCTTTTCCAATCTTCTCACTTTGGTTTCTTTTTTTTTCTTCAATTGGAGTAGATAGATGTATCTATCGCCCGGTTCACACTCCACCCACGTCTATTGAACAGGTTAAGAGGCTCATCCCTTGTTTCCTGTTTAGGATGTGGTTTCCGGCTTTTCTTTTCCAATTTTATCACTTTGGTTTCTTTTTTTTTTCTTCAATTGGAGTAGATAGATCTATCTATCGCCCGGTTCACACTCCACTCACGTCTATTGAACAGGTTAAGAGGCTCATCCCTTATTCCCAGTTTAGAATGTGGTTTCCGGCTTTCTCTTTTCCAATTTTCTCACTTTGGTTTCTTTTTTTTTCTTCAATTGGAGTAGATAAATCTATCTATCGCCCGGTTCACACTCCACCCACGTCTATTGAACAGGTTAAAAGGTTCATCACTTGTTCCCTGTTTAGGATGTGGTTTCCGGCTTTTCTTTTCCAATTTTATCACTTTGGTTTCTTTTTTTTTCTTCAATTGGAGTAGATAGATCTATCTATCGCCTGGTTCACACTCCACCCACGTCTATTGAACAGGTTAAGAGGCTCATCCCATGTTTCCTGTTTAGGATGTGGTTTCCGGCTTTTCTTTACCAATCTTCTCACTTTGTTTTTTTTTCTTCAATTGGAGTAGATAAATCTATCTATCGCCAGGTTCACACTCCACCCACGTCTATTGAACAGGTTAAGAGGCTCATCACTTGTTCCATGTTTAGGATGTGGTTTCCGGCTTTCTCTTTTCAAATCTTCTCACTTTGGTTTCTTTTTTTTTCTTCAATTGGAGTAGATAGATCTATCTATCGCCCGGTTCACACTCCACCCACGTCTATTGAACAGGTTAAGAGGTTCATCACTTGTTCCCTGTTTAGGATGTGGTTTCCGGCTTTTCTTTTCCAATTTTATCACTTTGGTTTCTTTTTTTTTCTTCAATTGGAGTAGATAGATCTATCTATCGCCCGGTTCACACTCCACCCACGTCTATTGAACAGGTTAAGAGGCTCATCCCTTGTTCCCTGTTTAGGATGTGGTTTCCGGCTTTACTTTTGCAATTTTCTCATTTTGGTTTCTTTTTTTTTTTCTTCAATTGGAGTACATAGATCGATCTATCGCCCGGTACACACTCCACCAACGTCTATTGAACAGGTTTAGAGGCTCATACCTTGTTCCCTGTTTAGGATGTGGTTTCCGGCTTTCTCTTTTCCAATCTTCTCACTTTGGTTTCTTTATTTTTTCTTCAATTGGAGTAGATAGATCTATCTATCGCCCGGTTCACACCCCACCCATGTCTATTGAACAGTTTAAGAGGCTCATCTCTTGTTCCCTGTTTAGGATGTGGCTTCCGGCTTTTCTTTTCCAATCTTCTCACTTTGGTTTCTTTTTTTTTTTTCAATTGGGGTAGATAGATCTATCTATCGCTCGGTTCACACTCCACCCACGTCTATTGAACAGGTTAAGAGGTTCATCACTTGTTCCCTGTTTAGGATGTGGTTTCCGGCTTTTCTTTTCCAATCTTCTCACTTTGGTTTCTTTTTTTTTCAATTGGAGTAGATAGATCTATCTATCGCCCGGTTCACACTCCACCCACGTCTATTGAACAGGTTAAGAGGTTCATCACTTGTTCCCTGTTTAGGATGTGGTTTCCGGCTTTTCTTTTCCAATCTTCTCACTTTGGTTTCATTTTTTTTTTCTTCAATTGGAGTAGACAGATCTATCTATCACCCGGTTCACACTCCACCCACGTCTATTGAACAAGTTAAGTGACTCATCCCTTGTTCCCTGTTTAGGATGTGGTTTCCGGCTTTCTCTTTTCAAATCTTCTCACTTTGGTTTCTTTTTTTCTTTTTTTTCTCAATTGGAGTAGATAGATCTATCTATCGCCTGGTTCACACTCCACCCACGTCTATTTAACAGGTTAAGAGGCTCATCCCTTGTTCCTGTTTAGGATATGGTTTCCGGCTTTTCTGTTTTCCAATCTTTTCACTATTACGTAGCCCCCTGCACATTAGTGGCGTCACCGCCTTGCTCGGGGTGATACGATTAAAAAAAATGATAATATTCCAAATTTCTAGCTAGAATTTATCTTCAACTACCAAAAGAAAAAAAGTTCTTGACATCTGAATCAGCAATCAGACGTGTGTTGCACGTAGACATCAGAAACAAATCCTGCGTCATATAGCGAGTAAGGTTCATGTTTAATTGTATCCAGGTAAACAGTATGATTTAAACCAGCGGTTGGCAAACCCCGGCTCACGGGCCACATCCGGTCCTCGAGTGAATCTTGTCCGGCACGTTACCTTACTCTGGACACGATATAAATATAGGTAAACCAAACCAAAGTGACAGTTGATAATCTAAATATATTGTGTCGAAATTAAAATAAACATTTCTTATTACCTGGATTGTCACAGAGAGTTTTCTCGCTGCGACGGCATTTCTCACTGTCAGCACTCTGCCTTCGGGCAGAGGGCGCTCTCTGCTTCCGAGTAGAGAGCACAAACCCAGTCGTGGTTCCGCCGAAGGGTAGAACCACGATTGGGGAAAAATAGACAGACATTTTTTGGCCCGGCTATATGGCCGGGAATACCCACTTTAAAATGACCATGTGTCACATCCGGCCTTGCGTGGGAAGGCTAGTAAGTACACTTATTACCTGGAGAATGTTTTACTTTTATTTTTTATTTATAGGGATTTTTTATTTATAGGGATCATATATATGATTTTTTATTTATAGGGATCGCCAAAATTAGCGTACGGCCTCACTTTCATTTTTTCTGTGAAATTGCTTTCGTGAGCGGGCACTTTTAAATGAATACAAAATAGTGTTTTCAACCGATTTTAATAGAATTTTTTTTTCAATATTGATTTATGAAACATTTATTTTTAAGACGTGGTATTCTTTTAATAAAATTCCCGTCAAATATTTTCTTCATTTTTTTTTTTTTCATGCTTTAGAAACCTGTTTTTTATCGGATTGAGAAATATATGAAATATTTTCTGCAACTCCGAAATTCTCTCTTTCAAGATCCACAGTGAGTTGTCAGGTTAGCTTTTTTAGTGGACATCACAAACCACTTGAACACTTTAAATCATGAGCTTCAAGGAAAGAAAAAGAATGTATTTCAGATGCTTGGTCAAATAACTGCTTCTGAGTAAAAACTTTGACTGTGGGAATCACAGCTTCAAAAAGGAAACTACTTTCATTTCCCAAGTCTCCAAAATCACAAGAGAGATATAAAACCAGGCATCTTTGTAAGCTCTATTACGGACTTGAGAAGGGAGTTTTCCTCTTGTTTTGCTGACTTCCGGAAATATAGAATTCTGTTCGAGTTATTTGGTAATCCTTATGAAACAGATGTGGAACAAGTGGCAGAAGAATATCCAGTTGGAGTTAATTGACTTACAGTGCGACAAATCTTTAACATCAAAATTTCATTTCGAATCCACTGCCGACTTCTACAAGAAATATATATTGCCAAACGGAAAATATAAAAACATCATGGCTAATGCGAAACTGGTGATGTCATTATTTGGAAGTACATATGCTTGTAAACAACTTTTTTTCCAAAATGAAATATACTAAAAGTCATTTGAGAACAAGATTATGTAACGAACATAATGATGATGTTTTGCTCCTGTTATCAACAAATATTTCACCTGATGTAGAGAAGTTATCGCACAATAAGCAGAAACATGTGTCTCATTAAATCACTTACCGTTTCTAATTGTATTTCGTCTGTAGCAAGGAATTTGCTTTTTTTTGTATATTGTGATAGTATATTTTATTCCTACAGTAAAATAAAGTTTTTTTGTTAAATGTGTTTGTAGCTTCTCTTATTTTTTCTTTTTTTTTTTTGTTTGTTATTCCTGTAGTAAAATAAGTGATATTGTTTAAATACAATTAAATTATACTGAATGCTTGCTTTCTTCAAAGACACAGAAAATTAATGGGTGCTCAGTAGAAGGAGGCAGACTTTTAGCGTGTGATATATCATGTATTCATACGCCAATAGTGAGAGTATTCTAATTCATTACTGAATGAACGATGCGTATACATACATACATACATACATATATATATATATATATATATATATATATATATATATATATATATATAATCGTATCACCCCGAGCAAGGCGGTGACGCCACTAATGTGCAGGGGGCTACGTAATAGTGAAAAGATTGGAAAAGAGAAAGCCGGAAACCACATCCTAAACAGAGAACAAGGGATGAGCCTCTTAACCTGTTCAATAGACGTGGGTGGAGTGTGAACCGGGCGATAGATAGATCTATCTACTCCAATTGAGAAAAAAAAAAGAAACCAAAGTGAGAAGATTGGAAAAGAGAAAAACCGGAAACCACATCCTAAACAGGGAATAGTAATTTTATATATCCAAGTGTATAGGGAGCGAGGAGGGTGTTGGCAGCGTTCGGAACATTGATTTGGAGCAGTGCTCAATATAGAAATAGATCTGAGTATCTATGATAAATCAGTCTGCAAATACTATTTTTTAAATATCGTGAACTGCCTGATAAAACATCACTCAATGTAGAAACAAAAGACGATTTTCCTGTCGAGTTGAGAATCTTTAATTTGAAATATTGTTAAAGTAAGTCTGGGTTTTTTTTTCTGTTTTTTTGTTGTTGTTTTTTTTCTGCCTAATTTTAAATTTTAAGCTTTTCATGTTTAATTGGTTTTCTTTCTTTGATTTCAGCCGAAATCTCTTGACTGGACTTTTACTACCATGTTTTTTCTTTCAATTGGAGTAGATAGATCTATCTATCGCCCGGTTCACACTCCACCCGCGTCTATTGAACAGGTTAAGAGGCTCATCCCTTGTTCCCTGTTTAGGATGTGGTTTCCGGCTTTTCTCTTTTCCAATCTTCTCACTTTGGTTTCTTTCTTTTTTTTTTTTCAATTGGAGTAGATAGATCTATCTATCGCCCGGTTCACACTCCACCCACGTCTATTGAACAGGTTAAGAGGCTCATCCCTTGTTCCCTGTTTAGGATGTGGTTTCCGGCTTTTCTCTTTTCCAATCTTCTCACTTTGGTTTTTTTTTCTCAATTGATATATATATATATATATATATATATATATATATATATATATACAGAGATTTGTATCCACAGAAACAAAAAAAAAATACCTTAAACAATACTGACGCCATTGTGCGAACTTGAGGAACCTTTCGGCTAAGACTTTTTTTGTTATTGTTTATAAAGAAGCTGGATATAAGAAAAAACAACAAAAGTTTACTTACAAAAAGGGGGAAAAGGTGGAGCTCGTTTTTCAATCAAAATAATTAATATGTAAGGGGGTTTAAATACACAGCGCCAAAAGAGTGATAAAACTGGGAAAATAACAGTCACAGACCCTCCAATAGTTGTAAGGAGCGAATGAAACGCTTTTCCTGCCTTCACAGCCTCGGCTGATGAATCTTAAGATAAATAGCGTCCAACACTCGTAAATGATGAGCTGAACGAGCACTGTGCATAACAGAAAACCATGTGTCCTCGTACTGAGAAGCACACTATATATATATATATTAGTCATCCACATACAAGCCTCTTTCGCTTTATCAGAGATCATCAGTGTGGCTAGACATCCGATTGATTTCAGTCGGGATCGAATCTCGAACGATTTGTATATGTATCAAGAAATATACATATTGTCCTAATTCGATGGCACAACTCGGAGTTTCATGCGTTATGCAATCCTCAGGTGCATATTACAAACTTGTAATATGAACCTGATGATTGTGTAACGATTTAATATTTATTAATATATATATTAGATAGCTCTGTTCTTACTACATATAGCACTGTTTTATTAACATGATATTATTATATACGTGAGTACCATCATATGTATATTTATTAAGTCACGTAACTATTCGCTCTCACACCCTGATTGAGCACTCTGGAAGAATGGTAGACTTTGAAAAACAGTAGCTACTCTAGCTAATACGCATCCTTCATTCAGCAATGAATTAGGACACTCTCAGCTATTGAGCGTGTATAAGGATAATATACGTGCTAAAAAGTCTGTCTCCTTCTACCGAGCGCCCATAGCTCAGAGGTAGAATGACGCAAATTCAGTCGGGTTTTAATCCTCGATTAAAAGCAACCGAAGTCTAACCGTACTGATGAGCTGTGATACAGCGAAACAGATCTGTCTGCGGATGACTGTATGTGTATATATATATATATCATTATTATTATTGACTGTGTATATATATATATATATATGTATATATCATTATTATTATTATTATTAAGTAAATCATCGAGGTTTATATTCGACTTCAACAGAATGCAGAAAGCACTGGACGGCCGTTTCGTCCTACATTTGGGACTCATCAGCAGTGTGCATCCACTACCAGGAATCGAACCCAGACAGTCTTGGTTATTAAGCTGATGTTATACCAACTGTACCACGGGCCCTGGTGACGAAGAGGTAACGAGTTAAGCTCGATGAAGTGCGCCGCTCCTCACGAATTCCGTGGTGGAACTAATCCAAGCTCCTTTGCCCATAGGATAGTGCCTCCCCAAGCAACGACTTCTATGATTTACTTAATAATTGTTCAAATCCTCCTACAAATTCTTGAAAATTCTTCAAATCCTCCTACTACTTCTTGAAATATATATATATATATATATATATATAAGCTTAGATTAGGAAACCCCAAAATCAAATCTTGAAATGAATAGGACATTGCAATAATCCTCCACGTTATAGTGTTCAAATCTTGCCTTTCAAGAAAATCAGGGTTGAAAATTCTCTCTTTTTACCTAGGTTTGTAAGTATACTTTTATAATTTTGTTTTTCAAATCAGACCTGTTGATGGGCCTTATATTACAACGATTTCATCTCAAAGAAAACATTAAGAATCCCCACCACCATCACAAATGGCGGCCAACCTTTTAGATGCTTACACATTTAGTTGTCAATCAGTTAAATGCCGTACGTGATACACGCTTAGGTGATCATGTCTCCAAAGAGCAGATTTCCACTTAGTAGGTTACCAGTACTTTCTAGGGTAGACTGGTTGCGAGCCAAGACTACAGAATCCATTCTGTCTTGTTATTTAACACAAAAAATTGAGAGAAGAGACGGATTAATACCTTTCCCAAGGTTATTTGCGCGTAAGTGAACGCAAGGAATTCAGCTGGAATTCGAACTCGGCTTCCCAATTTCTCGTTCCGAGCCGATATCCACTGCACCACAGCGCACATAACCTGATTGACATCAATCTTGTTTTGGCTCTACTGTAAATCGAATACATTTTTTACTCCAGTGTAAAATGTTTATATGTCTGCCTTTCTAATTCAAGTATAAAGCGAGCCTAAGTCTGCCCATCTATTAATTCATTGCCACTTTTACCCTGTAAGATTTATATTCGACATTAAATAACCCAAAAGAGGTTAATATAAGGTAAATTAACAATCGTAATAATTTTTACAATGATTTTCAACCTGTACAAGGGCCGAGAGTCACTCAAAGTAGATGGTTACAGAGTAAGATTCACAGTTTTTGCGGATATGTGTGAAGATAACAGTTAACCTTAGACTTGAACAGGTTAAACTTGTTGTGATCGGGGAAGTAACATCTTAGGAGTCGATTCGACAAGATTGATGAGAAGAAGCTACTCGAGTAGAACTTACATCTCATCAAGGGAATATAAAGGAAATGAGGGTGGATTGCTACCATCAGCGTGGCATGGCGGGCCTTAGCCGTAAAAGTTAGGACTGGTGAAACTAAAAAGTGTAGTTCATCTGATACACTCCATAGAAATCACGATAGAACAGCGAGAGGTTTACGACGTCTCGTTTGTCGGGTGGAAAATAATTTCTCACCCACAAGGTTGCGGTGATGCTTTTGGAATCTATCGATAATTGATAATGAAGACTGAACATGTTTTGCCCATACATGGCAGTAGTACTCCGTTTTTAGCTTGATCTAGCTCTTGTAAAAATATAAAACTGCAAGAGGCGTGTGGTATTTGTTGACCATGTCCACCATAGTTTATGAATATAGAATACAGTGTAGTAAGTAACTGTTCAACGAAACAACGTCAAAGATTAACACCCACGAGTTAGACACTCGACTGAATCTGACTATACTCAGGAAAATTAGGTAGTTTTTATACACGTCGCATTGAATATTTTGAGCCTTCTGATTGGTTAACCCTTCTATTGGTGAACTATCAAATGAGTCTGCTCATGACTGGCTCACTAGTATACAAGAGTACCCAAAAACTCTAACAGTATTTGCTATAGTGGTACAGGGAACCGACCGTTTTTCAAGCATGGTATGTACGAGTTAAAGTCTTAATAAGGGCTCAAGGCACGGGATCTCCCTGAAGGAACATCCGTTCATCGTGTGTGGTGAAAGTTCTGAGTTTAGATACAAGGCCACTTGCTTTTTTTCTCCCGGTTTCTGTTCGCCTTCTGGCATTCTTTCTCAGACATACTTATTCTCCCCAGTTTTACGTTACAGTTTTTTTTTTTTTTTTTTTTTTCATTCTTTTATCTTTTGGAACTTTCTTCGACAGAACTCCTTCATGTGATTTTCTGTATAAATTCAGCTTTTATTTCACTTCATTTTTAATTGTCATTCAATTTCTTTCAATCTGTTTTCTTCACTCTCTCTCTCTCTCTCTCTCTCTCTCTCTCTCTCTCTCTCTCTCTCTCTCTCTCTTTATTTTTATCACTTTTATTCCGGTTTTTTTTTCATGTATTTTGAATCTTTCTTCCATCTTTTTTTTCTATTCCTACGATACTGTCAAATTTTTCCAATTTATGTCAATTTTGTAAATTTTAATGCTTCTAAAACGAAGCTACTCTCAATTAACCATCATCGACAATCTCACCTACCTCCCATTAGCATGGACCAGGCTTGCCTCCCAGAGAGTAAACACTACACCTCCTTGGTCTCACACTTTCAGCGGACCTCAAATAGAAGGACTATATCGAATCCATTGCTAAATCCGCTGCTATGAAAGTCGGTTCTCTGTGTAGGGCCCGGAAGTTTTTTTCCGTCTAAATCTATCCTGCACATATATAAATCTACCATCCGCCCGTGCATTGAATACTGCTGCCATATCTGGTCGGGTGTCCCTGCTATTCTCCTCGGACTTCTCGATAAGGTTCAGAGGAGGGTCTGTAATGTGATAGATAGCGACTTGGCAGACCACCTGCAGTCTCTCTCCCACCAGCGCGACGTGGCTTCCCTGTGTCTCTACTATAAATACTTTCACGGCTTCTGCTCCGATGAACTTAGATCACTGGTGCCCCCTAAATATGAATTTGCACGAGATACTAGATTAGCAACTAGATCCCACCCTTTTACAGTGAAACCTATAAAATGCAACCGCAACTTCTACTCCAACAGTTTCTTTACTCGCACTTCCCGACTGTGGAATTCCCTTCCACACGATTGCTTCCCCGACAGCTACAATCTCCAGGAGTTTAAATGTAAGGTCAATAGACACCTCCTAACACACTAACCTGCTCCCATTCTATCAAACACTCTTCCCATCTGCCCAACCCTCATACTCGGTATCCTTACTCATCTGTCACCTTCCTCCTGACATTCCCTATGTCTAACCACTCCTTCTCTTTACCTTCCCCTATGTAGCCCCATGCGCAATAGTGGCAGTGGAATGCCTTGCTTTGGGTGAGATGATTAAAAAAAAAAATTATGTTTCCTTCTCTTGTCTCAATAGTTATTGAATAAGCTTACGTTGGTCTGGCACAAGACCATGACAATGAGGCGCCTCTGAGAGAGTCAAACGCACTAGACATGAATAGTAAGTCAGGCGACAAGCGAGCTAATCTTTACATGCCGTTTGTCTCAAATTAATAGCAAGAGGTTTGACAACGACTGATTTGGAAAGATCCGATTAGTTGCAAAGAATCGTTGTAAGAGAAGTAACCAATCTGGAAAGAAAGCGGAAAAGAATTTGAATATTTAAAGTAAAGATAGCGACAAAAGTTTAAAAAAGAAAATAACTATGAATTACTGAAAGAATTTATGGGAGATTGAAAGAGCCAAAAATAAACAAGTGGGAAGATCACGCAAGCTATTCCTTATACAGTGACGTTGATCCTCACTAGGGACTATTCACTGACTAAGATAATCTAATTAAACGCCTAAATAGAAGAGTCGGCGACGACAGAACAATGAGCACCTAGCAAAGCATTCCTGATTAGTGAGTTTCAATAGACGCCTGCTATAATGTCCGATATAAGACAAAATGTAATAACAGTGTCCTAGATGAGACAAATTTTACTAATAGTGGATTAGCTAATTTAATTTTAATATTAGTGGCATAGGTGAGACAATATTTTTTAATATTGGCTGATATGAGACAAGGTTTAATAATATTGAGGCAATATTTATTAATAGTGGCTGAGATGTGTAAAATTTTAATAATAGTGGCTAGGAAAGACAATATTTATTAATAGTAAGTTCGATGAGTCAAAGTTCAATAAAAGTGGCCTAGGTGAGACAATAATTTTTAATATTGACCGAGATGAGGCAAGGTTTAATAATATTTGTTAAATGAGACAATATTTATTTATAGTGGTTTAGATGAGTCCAAGATTAATAACAATGGCTATTTATTAATAGTGGCTTAAATGAGTAAAGGTTTAATAATATGGCCTAGATGAGACCATATGTTTTGGTTGAGATGAAACATGGTTTAATAATAGTTTCTAGATGAGACAATATTTATTAATAGTGGCTGAAATGAGTCAAAGATTAAAAATAGTAACCTAAGTGAGACAATATCTTTTAAATATTGGCTGAGATGAGAAAAGATTTAATAATAGTTGTTATATGAGACAATATTTATTAAGAGTTGCTTAGATTAATAAAAGTTTAATAATAGTGACTAGAGAAGACAATATTTATTAATAGTGGATGAGACGATTCAAAGATTAATAATGGTGGCTAAGGAGACAATATTTAATAATAGTGGCTGAGATAGATCAAATATTAATAATAGTGGCTAAAAAATACAATATTTATTAATAGTGGCTTAGATGAATCAGTTTAATAATAGTGGCCTAGACATTTTAATACTGGCTGAGTTGAGACAAGGTTTAATAATAGTTGCTAGGTGTGACAATATTTATTAAAAGAGGTTTGGCTTTGTCAAAGTTTAATAATACTGGCCTATATGTGACAATATTTATTAAAAGAGGCTTAGCTTTGTCAAAGTTTAATAATAGTGGTCTAGATAAGATAATATTTATTAATAGTGGTCTAGATAAGATAATATTTATTAATAGTGGTCTAGATAAGATAATATTTATTAATAGTCGTCTAGATAAGATAATATTTATTAATAGACGTCGAGATAAGATAATATTTATTAATAGTGGTCTAGATAAGATAATATTTATTAATAGTGGTCTAGATAAGATAATATTTATTAATAGTGGTCTAGATAAGATAATATTTATTAATAGTGGTTTAGATAAGATAATATTTATTAATAGTCGTCTAGATAAGATAATATTTATTAATAGTCGTCTAGATAAGATAATATTTATTAATAGTGGTCTAGATAAGATAATATTTATTAATAGTGGTCTAGATAAGATAATATTTATTAATAGTCGTCTAGATAAGATAATATTTATTAATAGTGGTCTAGATAAGATAATATTTATTAATAGTGGTCTAGATAAGATAATATTTATTAATAGTCGTCTAGATAAGATAATATTTATTAATAGTCGTCTAGATAAGATAATATTTATTAATAGTGGTCTAGATAAGATAATATTTATTAATAGTCGTCTAGATAAGATAATATTTATTAATAGTGGTCTAGATAAGATAATATTTATTAATAGTGGTCTAGATAAGATAATATTTATTAATAGTGGTCTAGATAAGATAATATTTATTAATTGTGGTCTAGATAAGATAATATTTATTAATAGTGGTCTAGATAAGATAATATTTATTAATAGTCGTCTAGATAAGATAATATTTATTAATAGTGGTCTAGATAAGATAATATTTATTAATAGTCGTCTAGATAGAACAATGTTTAATAATAGTACGAACAGGCGATTTCTGTGTATGACTTAAGGCTACAATTAATACAAGCAAATTTCAAAAGATCAAAGACACTACCTTAGTAAAGTTCTCTGATTTATTTTTGAATACCATTCGTAAATGGCAAGATGCTGCTGCTTCTTCTTCTTCTTCTTCTTCTTCTTCTTCTTTATGTGTCTTTCCTTAATCTTTGATGAAATTCTCCAGCATTCGCTACCATATTGAAGGACATACATCACATAACAATTCGGCACTCTCTTCTTTGCCTTCCACGACATTATCCTGTCTCTCAATACTCTATTCTTCTTCTTCTATGTGCCCTGTCCCTTCAGGACGTAGGCGATCATGGTTCTCCACGTCTCCCTATCACTTGTGGCTCTTAGTATGTTTGCTCCTGTTACTCCTGGCAACCCCCGTTCCGTCATCCACCTGATCAGGCCCTGCAAATATGTTATCCGCTGCCTTCCTCTGTCTCTCTTTCCTTCTATCTGGCCAGTCAGTATCAAGTTCTCCAAGCTCTCCTTCCTCATTGCGTGTCCCAGGAACTTCAGTTGTCTCTTCCTGATGCTCAGTATTAATTTCCTTTTTGTTGCCATTCTTTCCAACACCTCATCGTTGCTTGCATGCTCAGTCCACGATATCCGCAGCATCCTTCTGTAGAACCACATTTCCGCTGCTTCAAGTTTTGTCCTCATTTTCGATGATATTGTCCAGCATTCACTGCCGTATTGAAGAACTGACATCACATAGCAATCCAGCACTCTTTTCTTTGTTTCTAGTGAAATTTTCCTGTGTGTTAGTATTTTACTCAGCTTCTGGAACGCGTCCTTTGCCATGCCAATTTGCCTTCGGATCTCTGTGTCACACTTTCCATCTCCTGTTAGAACACTTCCTATATATTTAAATTTTTGTACTTGCTTGATTCTACTATCCTCCACCTGTATTTTGCATTTTGGGTTGCACCTCGGCCTCACTCTTTCAGCCAATCTCAAGTGGAATAAATACATTGAATCAATAACTATATCTACTGAAGAAGGTTGGATCGCTATGCCAAGCCAGAAAGTTTTTCTCGTCAAAATCCATTCATTAGTCGGGGGCTCCTGCTGTTCAGCACGGGGTTTTCGATAAAATCCAAAAAAAGGATCTGCAATGTAACCTATCCTGACTTGGCATATCGGCTTCAGTCACTTTCTCACCAACGTGGTGTTGTTTCCTTCTGTCTTTTCTACAGCTATTTTCACGGCTTCTGCTCTGACGAGCTTTATTCCCTGCTGCCCCGCCCTCGTCAATTTACCCGTGCAACTAGATTGGCAACTAGGTCCCATCTTTTTACCGTGAAAATAGACTAACGCAACCGCCAATCCTACTCCAGCAGTTACTTTCCTCGTACTTCCTTGCTTATGCTTGCTTCCCTGATAGCTAAAATCTTCAAAAGATTCAATGCAA
The DNA here is from genome assembly GCA_037127315.1 of Ascarosepion bandense. NCBI lineage: Eukaryota > Metazoa > Mollusca > Cephalopoda > Sepiida > Sepiidae > Ascarosepion > Ascarosepion bandense. Next base: position 2,778,428 of record JBBBDQ010000346.1, on the reverse strand, counting down.
CGCCAATTGCCATCTTCTATCTCCGTGGCTCTCACCTCTCTCTTACCTTTTCTATAACATCATCTATACTATTTTATTTTTTGTTATCCGTCTTCTCTCATTGTAACGTCCCCCCTATGCATCAGTGGCGATATTACCTTGCTTAGAGTGAAACAATTATAAAAAAAAAACAAGGTTCGTATAAATAGAATATGTATTTATCGTAAGAAATCAGTTTCCACATCATGTTGCATTGACGTATTTTTTGTAAAAAGATTTCTTGTTGAAAGTTAAACGTATTGCTGTAATCCTGCTATTCAACCCATAGCTGGGAAAAAGAGATGGATTCATACCTTTCCCGAGGCTATTTGTGCGTAAGTAAATATAACGAATCCGAATGGAATTCGAACTCGGTTCTTCGAGTCGGAGAAAATAAAATAAAACTTTTGAAATCCTGGTTTATACCTGAGACTGAACACCAACTTCCGGCACCATTGGGAAATCTGAAACTATATATATCACAATATCCACTATTATTGAACTTTCACTCATCTAGGTCACTATTTCTTTTAATCAATTCCCCCAAAACACAGTGACAATACCACTAAGAAAAAAGCGACTATTTTGAAAGAGAAGAAACCGAACAGGGGACAATATATAAGCTTCTACTACTGTTCAAAAGACTGAAGGGAAGTGTGAACCGGCGAGCCCATCTAATCCTACTGAAAAGAAAACGATAATAAATAATTAGTAAATTAAATTTCAGAGTTCAGACGGAGACGTTAGAAGTTTACAGTTGAAGTAAATTTGAGAAGGAACCGGAAACCCAACCCTAAACCGGAAAAGAATAAACCACTACTCCTGTTCAAAAGAACGAGGGAATCGGACGATAGGCGAACCTATATACTTCAATTGAGGGGATTTTTTTTAAATTAAAAAGTTAAATAATTAGTAAATATATTTTCACTGTTCAGACGGAGACGTTAGAAGTATAGAGTTGAAGTAGATTCTAGAACCGGAAACCAAAGAGATAAACCACTACTCCTATTCAAAAAGCATGGGGAGATTGGAAGCCGTGTAAACCGATCTATTCCCATTGTGGACATTATACATAGATAATTAGTAAATTATTTATGTATAATGTCCGAAAATAATTAATAAATGGATGTGCGTTTTGGTGCAGTGGATATTGGCTTGTTTTATTGTTTTTATTGTATTTTTATTGGCTCAGAAGAATCGTAATTTTTCTTCAGCCTATTAAATCCCACATTAATATGACTTTCTGTCGCGCCCTTATCTATATGGCGATGTCCGTTAATACGTACATTTATACAGTGTCTAATTTTGGATCAAAAATGTACGATCTTTTTATATTGTATTATTATTATTATTATTATTATCATCATCATTATTATTAATCATTAAACCGGATGTGATACTTGAGGAGGATGTGCGTTGTGGCGCAGTGGATATCGGCTCGGAACGAGAAATCGGGGAGCTGAGTTCGAATTCCACTCGTATTCCTTGCATTCACTTTCGCGCAAATACCCTTGGGAAATGTATTAATCCGTCTCTTACCTCCAACTATGGGTTAAATAGCAAGATAGACTGGGTTCAACCAGTCTACCGCAAAAAGTAATGGCAACCTACTGCAGGAAAATTTTCTGCCCAGTCTCTGTCGAGACTGGGCAGAAAATTGACTGGGCAGTTCAAGCGTGTATCACGTATGGCAATTAACTGACTGACTGAATTAGTAAATAAAATTTCACAGTTCAAACTATTATTAAACTTTGTCTCATCTTGTCCCAATCAAACTGTGAACTCCGAGAAAAGAATTTGGAAGAATATATAGCGCCAATTTTTCGTAGGTGAACAGTCATTGCCGCTACCTCTCTGCATTCGAACACCAGTACTTAAAACAAATTCCTCAATCATGTGTCCATCAAAGAACAATCTTACATACTCTATTATAAAGCCATCAATAAACATGGAGTCTCTAACACTCACACTACACAAATACAAAGCTATATAATATCGCACACGGTCTTATATAGGCCCCGCCCACGTTCTTGGCAGCTTCCCCTTCTTGAGAACTATGTCCGTTCCTCACAGAGCACGATACGTTGCCCCAGTTCAATGCTTCCTTTCCCATTTGGTTCCATCGATAAAAGTGAGCAGTGAATTTGTCAAGTGGTCGCTGTTATGACATCTTGATGGGCCGCTTACCGACATAGCAAATTTCACGCTCAGTTGCGCCCCCTATTGGCTGGTGGTGCTATCAGTACACGGCAACGGCGCGTCTTGCTCGAACTAATGGCGGTGATTCCTCACGCGCACGAAGACCAGCGCGGATTTATATGATTCGAAAGAAGCCAGCCGTCCCACTCTGGAACAACTACTAAATTACTTTTGATATCTTCCTGTTTACATAGGCGTGACTGGATCTTTTCTCTGTGGACCTGAGCCTGCCAGGCGAGACGATCATAAATCCTCAAGAAGAACTGGAAGGCGCTTCCACACTTTCTTTACGTTTTCCTCCCCCACACACACCTACCTCTCTCTCTCTCTCTCTCTCTCTCTCTCTCTCTCTCTCTCTCTCTCTCTCACGTTCTTTGTGCATGGGTGTGTTATCTGTCTTCTCTGAGCTCCGGTTCGTTTCTTCTCTCTTTCTCCCCGGAGAAAACATGCCTTCACTGATCTTATTCGTTAGTTTTCTATTCCCGCCAATTTTTCTCCTATTTCTAATTTTTCTTGTTTTATTTTTTGTTTGGTTTTTTTTGTGTGTTTTTTTTGTTTTTTGTTTTTTGTTTTTTTGTTTTTGTTATTTTTTTTTTTTGTTACGTACATTTCAGTTTTTGTTCTTCTATCTTTTTATATACGTATTTGCATTTTTAAAAATATTCTTTTTTTCGATCGCTTCCAATCTTGCTGTTTTTTTCTCTTTTATCTTTTTCCCGCTTTTTTTAACATTTACTTATTTTTCCCGCCTTTTTTTACATGTATTTATCGCTCCTTTTTCGGCCATTTGTGTTTTGTTTTATAAATTTGTGTTTCCGTTTTTTAATACATCCAACCGATTAATGGTTCTTTCTCATTTTTTATTTCTTTTCCCTTTCTTTTTTTTATTCGTTTCTGTGGTTTTTTCTTTCTCCTCCGTCTCCCTCTCTCTCTCCCACCTCTTTCTCTCTCGCACACTCTCTCTTTCGGTTTCATCCACATTATCTCTTTGTTAGTTCCTCTCATTTTATTTTTTCTTTATCTTTCTTTTTCATTGTGAGTTTCTTTCTTTTTTTATTTTTTATTTTTTTCTATTTTCTTACTCCATCACTATTATTTTCTGTTAATTTATTTTCGCTTAACTATTCTCTTTCTAAGGATGTGAGTTATGGTGCAGTAGACATCGGCTTGGAACGAGAAATCGGGGAGCCGAGTTCGAATTTCAATTAAATTCCTTGCATTCACTTACGCGCACATACCTTTAGGAAAGGTATTAATCAAGCTGTTCCCTCCAGTTATGGGTTAAATAACAGGACAGATTGGGTTCTATAGCCTTGGCTGGCAACCAATCTACCGCAGAAAGTAATGGCAATCTACTGAGGAATAATCTTCTGATCAGTCAGTCATGTCTGTTTCGAGACATGATCGCCTAAGCGTGTATCACGTATGGCACTTAACTGATTGATTCTCTTTCTTATCCCCTCTCTTTCTCTTTATTTATCTCTTTAACTTCACTCTGTCTTTCTTACATTCTGTTTTTTTTTTTCATTGACTCTTTCTCTTTCCGTCTCTTTCTTTTAACTTCTATTTCTTCTTCATCATTAATGTCTGCCATTGTTAATTTCTTTCGCATTGATTCTCTTTCTCAATCTTTATCTCTCTCTTTCTCACTTACCTTATACACGACTTCTCTTCCACTGTTTTCTCCACCCTCTCTCCATCTCTCCCTCACACACACACACACACACACACACTCACTTACTCTTCAGTCAGTCAGTTAAGCGCTATACGTGATACACGCTTGGGCAATCATGTCTCAAAAGTGACATGACTGACAGACAGAAGATTATCCCGCAGTAGGTTGACATTGCTTTCTGCGGTAGACTGGTTGCCAGCCAAGGTTATAGAACTCAATCTGTCCTGTTATTTAACCCATAACTGGAGGTGGAAAATGGATTAATCAAGTGTATTTCTGCGTAAATGAATGCAATGAATTCAGCTGGAATTCGAACCGGGCACCCCACCCACTCTTACTCCACATTAAAACTTAAATATTTATTGTATTTTTATTCTCTACCCTCATAAATGTCCCATTCTTACTTTCAAGTTCGTTGCCATTATACTTCAGCCTTTATTTGTCTCTTTTCTCTCTCTCTCTCTCTCTCTATATATATATATATATTTATATATATATATATATATAGACTAATTTTTCTCCAGTTTCTGAAAGGATTTTTCTGTTGCTGAGGTGATGTGTTGTCCCCCGTGGGGATCTTCATATCGAAATGGCCATTCAACATCTTTGAATTAATTCTTTTTTAATATATATATATATATAAACATATTAACATATGACGTCTCACGCGGTGTGACTTCATAGAACTGCATTACAAATTTACGAACTGCGTTTGTGATATTTGGTAACTGCTACAGTTGCCTAAAAAATTTTATATCAACACAAGATAAAATCGTCGCTGATGGTGGATGTTTTTATGTTAACGTCCTTGTAACCTCTCTGAAGATGACTCATGTGAGCCGAAAGCTGAGAACAAACTTAATAAAAAATTATCAAAATGTTGGAGAATTTTTTTCTTTATTTTCACCTGAAATTGAAACCAAAATACGATGTTTAGAACGGCTCGTCATTAAACATAATAGACATTCATTGTCTCTTATATTTAACAGCATATGTTTAGAAAAAAAATAAAATATATATATATAGAGAGAGAGAGACATCATTCTCAGTTTCTTCATTATTATATTAAATGTTTAAATCTTTTATCAATCTATATATCTATCTAACTATCTATCTTACTTTTTCATTATCTATCTACCCATATATTTCAGGGTTGTTGTTTTTTCTTTTCATATTTATCTATGTCTGCTCGTATTTATCTATCTATCGATTTATCTATCTTTTATAGGCCATCATTCTCAGTCTCTTCATTGCTATATTTAAGTTATTAAATCTTTTAAATATCTCTCTCGTTCGTTCATATCTATCTCTCTATCTATCTTTCTCGGTCTATTTTTATTCACGTGTCTATCTCTAGTTATCTCGTAGAGTCTTTTCCTGAGCGATTCTTTTATCCATCGATTTTCACCCTTTACTCTCCTCTCCTCCTTACTCTCCATTACACCATTGCCTACCACGTCAATCAAACTATCTCGAGAGCTTTCTCAAACTGACCGTTTTTCTTGTAACCACAAACCGCTTCGACCATTCCCGAATCTACCCACCGCCAGCGACCTTTCTTCGTTTGTCGCAGCCGTATCTCTTTCTTCACATCATCCTTCTCGATGCACGCTCAGCGATCGTCGAAAAAAAAAGGGCTTCCTCAGCTTAAAAGTAGCTTAGCGAGTTTAAGAGAAAAAGAAAACGAAGAATAATTCGCTTTCGTATTAAGTACCTATTTCTATGCTTGTAAAATATATTTTAACCATTTCTTTTTCATTCGGTCAGTCATTTATGCATTGCCATACGTAATACACATTATGGGGATCGTGTCTCTTTTGATTCATGATTAACAACTCGCAGTATTGTTCTTTTTTTCTGTAATAGACTGGTAGCTAACCAAGGCTATAGGACTGAGTCTGTTCTTCTATTCGTACATTTCTCAAGAGTATTTGCACGCAAGTGAATGTAACAAACACCTGCAGTTTAGGATTTCAACAATAATTTTCATCTTCAATTTTTTATTTGCCTTCTCTCTCTCTCTCTCCCTCTCTCTCTCCCTCACTCACTTTCTCTCTCTGACCTCTTCTCATAAACACACACACACACACAAATATATATATATATATATATATATATATATATATATATAGCTAACCTAGAGAGCCAACGAACCTACCAAGGTTTCACCAAATTGGATCTTCAGGGAAAGTTGGCTTTCCCTGAAGATCCATTTTGGTGAAACCTTGGTAGGTTCGTTAGCTCTCTAGGTTAGTTATTTACTTAGTTTGCTTATTGAGCGCTATTTTTTTTTAGGTTACTCATCTCGGGTTTTTTTTTTCTTTCTTTGGGCTATGTACTTTGACTGATGTTCGGTTGCTTAGCTCGTTCTTTTTTATTATCATTTTTTCCTTCCGCGTATGTACTGGGAGGGTTTTTCGAAACGAGTATAATGACAAGTTAACATATATATATATATATATATATATATATTTCTATGGAGATTTTCACAAGGCTGAACGCATAATTTACCATGTGAGGATCGAACTCACTAATCAGTTGTAATTATCCTATCTAAAAAAGCTTGATAAACATTGCACCACGCCGACGTATCAATATATATGTGTATGTCTATGTACGTATCAAATTAAAATATAAATAAATGTATCTGTAAAAATAGTCATGATGAAAAACAAAAATTTCACAATAACCTGTTATGCAAAAGAATGAAACGCATTGGCATAAATGTTTTCCTTGTCTTATTTTTCTTTCGTTAACACACACACACACAAACACACAAAACACACACACACAAACACACAAACACGCACACACACACACACAAAACAAAACACACACAAACACACACACACACACACACACACACACACACACACACACACACACACACACACACACACACACACAAACACACACACACACACACACACACACAAAAACACACACACACACACAAACACACACAAACACACACAAAAAAACACACACACAAACACACACACACAAACACACACAAAAACACACACACACACAAACACACACACACATACATACATACATAGACATATATTTGTTAAATTTTATCCAATCTCTCTAAATTCTCCCTTTGTCCTATCTTGTTCTATATTTTCAATTTTTAAGTAATCTTTTATAATATCCTTCCTTCTTCATTCTCTTTCCTTTCTTGCTGTTTCCCTCGTCAACATTTTTCGTTCTTTCGTCTTCTTGTTTTCTTTCTCCGATTCTCCTTCTTCCTCTCCTATCTTCTCTACCCTCCCTATCTGTCGATCTGTTTCGCCATCAATCATCTCTTCCAAGCACAGCCTGTACCAAACACACACCCAATTCCTAACAATTTCTATTCAATTTCTTCTCCTTGGCCGCAGTAAAAGACTCCCGGCCCGGCCATCCACCGCCTGTTCTTCCCTCCCTTACCCCCAGCTACCACCCCCACTTTCTGTTATAAATGATCGTCGCACTTCCGACCTGAGGAATTCGATCTGCCAAGCTTTTATGGGACAAAATTCCAGGTCCCTAAATCTTGTTCTACAAAGCGAGGCAGTCACTTGAGAGATTAGATGTCACAGAGGCAAGACGTTGCCAAACCACAAACCATGGGTCTTATGAGGGAAATAACTGACACGGAATTAGTTTCTTTTTCATATTATTATTATTAGTGAATCCAGAATCGCATAGTCTTTTAAGACAAGTTGCTCGAAGCGTTTATTATCGCTAATAATAAAGATAATGTACTTATTGAATTTCACAACAGTTTTATCCCGTGCATTTCATTGAAGACCAACTGACAACAAACACTCTTTATTATTTTTGTTTATTATAAGAAATGTTATTACACTACATGATTTTGCATAGCGTTGTAGAGTGGCTGACACCACTGCAGAACTCTCAATGAGGGAATGGGCCACGGTTTGAAATGGTCTATTTAAGTAAAGAATAGTAGCATTCGACCACGTAATATTCGAGTTTCATGCGAGTAATATTCTGATTACTTCGGCGGCTATAGATCTTAACACCTTCTTTCTGTGTTGTAAGTTCTGTCTTGTCTGCCATTGTAACTATTGTACTGTTCTGTGTATACCTGTTTAGCACCGGATATTGTGCTGAATAATACCGCAGAACACTTTCTCGATGTATCGTATCCAACTCGGTGATAAAGCACATAGTCACGTAAGTTGTTGAGTAGCTGTTTTTTTTTTTTATAAACATTTCACCCCGAGCTAGATGATAATGTCACGAAGGCACAAAGGGTTACTGAGTTTGAAAACGAATTAGAAATCGTTTGTGAAGAGAAAGGGTAATAAAATAACAGTGTTCAGGAAGACAGAATATGTTGATTTACCCAGCATTTAAGGTTTATGAAGATTGTAGTTGACAGAGAAGCAAAAAACAGGAAGAGCGTTCCACAGTCGAGAAGTGTGAGAGAAGAAACTATTAGAATAGAACTTACGGTTATATCTAGATAGTTCAACATTAAGACGATGAGTCCTAGTTTCCAATCTAGTCGCACGTTTAAACTCGTGCGGTCGAGATACCAAACAGGAATGCCCATTAAAAGAATTGCCATGAAAATTCAGGAATCCTTCGATTAGTGCAGCTAATATGGACATCGGCAACTTTTCTTTTTTAATCATTTCACCCCAAGCAAGGCATTCCACTGCCACTATTGTGCAAGGGTTTATATAGGGGAAGGTAAAGAGAAAGAGTGGTTAGATATAGGAAATGTCAGAATGAGGGTAATAGATGGGTAAGGATATCGAGGCTGAGGGTTGGGTAGATGGGAAGAGTGTTTGAAAGAAACTATATAGAAAAATCGATTTTGAATTACCATGGTTAAACTGGAGAAAGTTTTACCGCATTAATCGTATTATGTATGCACTGAGCGAATATTCATACATAGTCGCTTATCGAAAATACATTAATCGAATGCGCATTAATCGAGGAATTCCTGTATTTGTAGATGTTATATATGTACCTATGAATATTAATGGATATGTCCCAATCCTCATAAATACGTTAGAAACTACCGTAAGGGGGGGGGGTTATGTTGCTGTCTAGCTGTTCACCACTAGCAGTGGTTATCTACTTTACGCGGTTGGTGAATATTGTAGAGACCTTGACAACATGATCAAAGCGGTTTATACTGCATATAGAACACTCTCGCATCAATTCTTTTTTTCAACAATCCTGACATCACCATAAAAAACAAAATCGCCGTCTTCCGGGCCGTAGTTCTCTTCATCCTTCTGTACGTTTACGAGACATGGACCTTGTATCGTCGGGATATCAAATGTCTGGTGCGGTTCCCGCAAACGAAGCTCCGATGAATCCTTCGCATCACTTGGGAGAACCGCATCAACAACAACGAGGCCCTCTCTTTGATATCTCTCCCCAGCATCAAGATTACCATCCTTCAAAATTGCCTCCGCGACAACCATCCTGCAACATCGCCTACGTGACTACCATTCTTCAACATCGCCTACGTGACTACCATTCTTCAACATCGCCTACGCGACTACCATCCTTCAACATCGCCTACGCAACTACCATCCTTCAATATCGCCTACATGACTACCATTCCTCAACATCACCTACGTGGCTACCATTCTTCAACATCACCTATGTGACTACCATCCTTCAACATCCCCTCGCGACTACCATCCTTAAGCATCGCCTACGCAACTACTATCCTTCAACATCACCTACGCGACTACCATCCTTCAACATCGCCTACGCGACTACCATTCTTAAACATCGCCTCCGCGACTACCATCCTTAAACATCGCCTACGCGACTACCATCCTTAAACATCGCCTACACGACTACCATCCTTCAACATCGCCTACACGACTACCATCCTTCAACATCGCCTACACGACTACCATCCTTAAACATCGCCTACGCGACTACCATCCTTAAACATCGCCTACGCGACTACCATCCTTAAACATCGCCTACACGACTACCATCCTTTAACATCGCCTACGCGACTACCATCCTTCAACATCGCCTACACGACTACCATCCTTCAACATCGCCTACGCGACTACCATCCTTCAACATCCCCTCGCGACTACCATCCTTAAACATCGCCTACGCGACTACCATCCTTCAACATCGCCTACACGACTACCATCCTTTAACATCGCCTACGCGACTACCATCCTTCAACATCGCCTGCGACTACCATCCTTCATCATCGCCTGCGACTACCATCCTTCATCATCGCCTTTGCTGGCTGGGTCACGTGTCTAAAATGCGTCCCGCTCCTACGTATCACCTTGTTTGGAGAGATCGCCAACAGTAAGAGGCTACGCGGAAGCCCAAAACGAGGACCAGCTGAAGACATCCCTGACATAGGTCAACAACGACCCTGGGACTTGGGAAAACGTTGCTGCAAACCAGCCTTCCTGGCCTAGGACCATCCGGAGGGGAGAATTTGGAATCCAAACGTCAGTGCGATGCTTATAGCGCCTGACTCGCGTAAGTGAATAAAATGAGTTCGACTGGAATTTCAACTTGCCTCTACCAATCACAACTTACTACATACATAAACATTTTGTTTAATAATTAAATACCAAATACCAGTATTCGATAAAAATATGTATAAAGAATATTCACAATGATTTTAATACAGAAATACATTGAAATGATTTTAATTAGGTATCTCCACGCAAATGCCGAAAAAAAGGCAAAACAGCATAGCATGATTTTAGAAGGGCTCAAATTTAATAAAAACAAAGATTTATCATCAAAATGTTTTTGTTATTGTTAAGAGAAAAGATCAAATTTTGGTGTCATTATTTTTCTTAAAGTTTAACCGTTTCTAATAAGTTCGCAATTTCAGTTAAATTTTTTTGTTCGAGGTTTACTAGAGGTAACTATAATGGCGGATGTGCGTTGTGGTGCAGTAGATATCGGAGTTCGAATTCCAGTTGAATTCCTTGCATTCACTTACGCATGAATACCCTTGGGAAAGGTATTAATCCGTTTCTCCCCTCCTATTTTGGGTTAAATAACTGGACAGCTTGGGTTCTATAGCCTTGGTTGGCAACCAGTCTACTGCAGAAAGTAATGGCAACCTACTGCGGGCTAATCATCTGCCCAGTCAGACATGTCTCTTTCGAGACATGATCGCCCAAGCATGTATCACCTATGGCACTTAACTGACTATTATGGCAATCGTAATATTATGCAAGTCATTTTTGACGTTGAAAGACACGTTAATTTGAAAATTCAACTAATTGTCTGATTTTAATGAAACTTTCAGGACTTATACACAAAAGAAAGAAGTTATTTATGCAATTATTATCTTTAGAAAATTTTGGTAAAATATATATATATATTTTACATCTGTTACCCCCATTTCCAATTAATTGCATGAAACTTCTAGAAATTCAGTATCTATACCAACTTTCTTTTTATTAGTTGAATGCAGGACTCCTTAGGGAATGTAAATCATGATTTTTATTTTTTATTTTTTAACGAGACCATTTTTCCGAAAATCTGTTCCGAAGAGTAAAATAAAAATGCATTAAAACTACGCCATTTTTAATTTAGATAAACTTTTAATTGATTTTATGAATAATATAATTTAAGGATATCATATTCTGAAAAATAAAGAATAAAAAGATTCGATGAATAATGAATTTTTATAAGAATTTTTTTCATTTTTTCTTTGCTAATTATGATGATTTATAAAGTTTCTAACATCTTTTAAGTTTCTTCCAATCACTCAGTGTTTCTAATAATTTCTATTTTCTTTTATTATGTTAAACTGCATATTTTCTTTTACTATAGAAACTTATAAGACACTTATCATTAAGGGATGTACGTCGTGGTGCAGTGGATATCGGCTCGGAACGAGAAATCAGGAAGCCGAGTTCGAATTCCACTCGTATTCCTTGCATTCACTTACGCGCAAATACCCTTGGGAAAGGTATTAATCCGTCTCTTCCCTCCAGTTATGGGTTAAATAATAGGACAGATTGGGTTCTGTAGCCTTGGTCGGTAACCAGTCTACCGCTGAAAACGATGGCAACCTACTGCGGGATAATCTTCTGCCCAGTCATGTCTCTTTCGAGACATGATCGCCCAAGCGTATATCACGTATGGCACTTAACTGACTGACTGATCATTAAAAGGTCATTTTTTGGTCACGATACTTCTAAATGTGTAAACTTCATTGATAACAGATGCTGTCATCGCCTACTTAAAAGATCAACGAGTCAGACCTTTTCTGATTAAGAAAAATTTTATGCTATAAGCAAGTGATATTTGTTTCAAATCGGATTTGTTTTTTTTAAATCGGATTTAACCTTAAATTAACTAATTTTCCAAAAATAACGTGTCACAGATGTGTATTTTATTTTTGCAAGATTTTTAAAAGCGAGAATTAACTTTTGTGTTGATCGCTCAAAAAATGGCCGAAAAGCTGAAAAATTGATAGAAATTTCAAAAATTTTAGACTCCAATGAATATAGTTTCTGTTTGAAATACACTCGAGTGTTCTGCTTGCAGGAAATAGTAAATTTAATCTCTTGGCTTTCAATTAAGCTGAAATTAAAGCTTCAAGAAAACCTTTTTTAATTTTTAAAAATTTATTTTAAAACGTAACTATCGAAAATAAATGAAGGTACCTAATTTAATATAGTGGTCATTAATCAATACATACTTTACTGTTAGAATAAGATATTCATATTCATAATTTTGCTGTTATTATTTTGTGTCTGTCACTGCGTGGGGAGTTATTTTATTTGGCGCGCTGTTGACTTAATTTAAAACGAGTGTCATCAAGAGAAATGACTGACGTCATTAAAACATTGTCAGGCAGACAGCTAAGCTCGTCAAATTGGTTGTCTATGCAGGTATGGTTCCCGATGGAATTAACTTTTAATGTTATTCCTGGTGGAGATGGTTACGAGGTGGCAGAAGAGGAGGAATGAGATCTTGCCATGAGCCCTTGTAGCGCACCTCTCCTCCCAAAGCAACGGACCTCTCGAATGAGCAGCAACATCTTTACCGCATGATTGGTGACACGTGACATGGAACCACCAACCCGACCATGCTGTGAAAACTCCAGAGGGGAGAAAAAAAATGAAGGAAGATGGTGACAAAGCTTACCGATGAGGAAGGATTTAATAGCACCGTCTACGGTCCACTTCTTTCGGTCGATTATGGGTCAGAATCGGTAACTGTTACAAGATCAGAGGTGGGAGAGACGAAAGCTGATGTCTCTATAATTTAGAAGGTTCAAATAATATTCGCTTGATCTCTCTCTCTCTCTCTCTCTCTCTCTCTCTCTCTCTATCTATCTATCTATCTATCTCTCCTTTTCCACTTTTCCTTTTAAACAATTTTTGCTTGTTACCCCTACTTAACCTCCGCTTACACTCAAACGGGGCTTTTCTCCTGAGAATGTCATGTGAAGGTCTCGAGAGTCTTATATCAAAATAATAATTTGATTAAACAGTCAGCGACCCGTGACAAAAGAAAATACACCATGGACCAACGTTTGTCATCTTGTGTTAAACAATTTGTTTCTTTTTTTACGAAGACATTTACGAGAAAATACTCTATAGCAGTATATCATTGGCTGATTTTCTAAACACCGACGACTTACGACATAGTTTCCATTTAAAAAACATGTTCTAATTTGTATCAAGCCTTAACCGATCATGGCTCTCCGCAGCTGACTATTTCCATGTTCTGTTGTTCAAGGCCCGAGAGCCATTCGCAGTAGATGATTACAGAGCAAGAGGCACAGTTTATGCGGATATGTAGAAAAGATAACAGTTAACCCTAAGTTAAAATTGTATTAATTAGGGAAGCATTATCTTGGGAGTCTGTTTAACAAAGTAGTGGTTCGTGGGAAGAAATTGCTCTGCGAAACTTACATCTCACCAGTGGGATACAAAGGGAATGAGGGTGGTTCGCCATAATGTCCGTGGCGTGGCAGGTCTTAGCTGTGAAGAATAGAACTAAGGAAAGTGAAGGGTCGTGGCCCTCCACAGCTGTCTCTTGTTGCTTTATTTAAACATAATGGAAATCAGTATACGATAGAGTTTTAGAATAGGCACACCGACCTTCATCTCAAAGATGAAGAATAGACTTGAAGTAATAGAAATGTGGTTCTACAGAAGGATGCTGAGAATATCATGGACCGAATATGTGAACAACGACGACGTTTTAAAGAAAATGGAGAGAAAAATAACACTTATGCTTTACATCAGGAAGAGAATTGAAATTTCTACAGCATCTAATGAAGAAAGAGAGCTTGGAAAATCAGATACGCACAGGACAGACCGAAGAGAGAGAGGAAAACAATGTATAACATACTTAGTGAGCTTGAGTAAATGAATAGTCGAACAAGGTTTAGGTAAAGCAATAAAAAGACAAAATAATTTATGAAGGGCTATGAAAGGAAGTTGTGGAGAGTTATCTCTTGAAGTGACACAGGGCAAAGAAAAAGAATATACTTCAAATATGATAAATAAATGTTTTAAACGTTATTTTGTTGCTGATCGAAAACGGTTTGTTTTTCTTTTTAGGGGGGGGGGCTTCTGTAATGAGGTCAATTTACAATGAAGTTTGACAGCAAACACACCATTAACTCTCATAATTTTTTTTTCCATATTTATGATCTGGAGTGATTAATATATAGTAATACGAAAAAAATATTTATTTATAGTCGCATTCTTCTTCTATGTTTCGTGTCCCTTCAGGACGTAGATGACTATGGCATTACATATCCCAGAAACTTCAGCTGTTTTTTCCTTACGTCAAGTATCAGTTTTCTTTTCGTGTCCATCCTCTCCGAAACCCCGTCGTTGCTCACATGTTCGGTCCATGGCATTCTCAACATCCTTCTGTAGAACTACATTTCGACTACTTCCAGTCTTTCCTTAATCTTTGATGAAATTCTCCAGCATTCGCTACCATACTGAAGGACATACATCACATAACAATTCGGCACTCTCTTCTTTGCCTTCCACGATATTATCCTGTCTCTCAATACTCTATTCTTCTTCTCTGTGCCCTGTCCCTTCAGGACGTAGGCGATCATGGTTCTCCACGTCTCCCTATCACTTGTGGCTCTTAGTATGTTTGCTCCTGTTACTCCTGGCAACCCCCGTTCCGTCATCCACCTGATCAGGCCCTGCAAATATGTTATCCGCTGCCTTCCTCTGTCTCTCTTTCCTTCTATCTGGCCAGTCAGTATCAAGTTCTCCAAGCTCTCCTTCCTCATTGCGTGTCCCAGGAGCTTCAGTTGTCTCTTCCTGATGCTCAGTATTAATTTCCTTTTTGTTGCCATTCTTTCCAACACCTCATCGTTGCTTGCATGCTCAGTCCACGATATCCGCAGCATCCTTCTGTAGAACCACATTTCCGCTGCTTCAAGTTTTGTCCTCATTTTCGATGATATTGTCCAGCATTCACTGCCGTATTGAAGAACTGACATCACATAGCAATCCAGCACTCTTTTCTTTGTTTCTAGTGAAATTTTCCTGTGTGTTAGTACTTTACTCAGCTTCTGGAACACGTCCTTTGCCATGCCAATTCGCCTTCGGATCTCTGTGTCGCACTTTTCCATCTCCTGTTAGAACACTTCCTAGGTATTTAAATTTTTGTACTTGCTTGATTCTGGTGTCCCCCACCTGTATTTGGCATTTTGGGTTGCACCTTTTGCTGATGACCATGACTCTATTAACCATTCTAAAGACACCACCCCACAAACATCACAAAGTAATACGACAAATACTTATTATAATACAAAAACAGTATATTACACGAGATACTAGATTAGCAACTAGGTCCCACCTTTTTACAGTGAAACAGATAAGATGTAACCGTAATTTCTACTTCAACAGCTTCTTTTCTCGCGCTTCCCGCCTGTGGAATTCCCTTCCACATGCCTGCTTCCCCGACGGCTACAATCTCCAAGAGTTTAAATGTAAGGTCAACAGACACCTCCTAACACACTAACTTGCATCTATTCTCTCAAACACTCTCACCATCTAACCAACCCTGATTCTCGGTACCCTTACCTGTCTATCACCCTCCTTCTGACGTTTCCTATATCTAATCATCCTTCTCCCATCACTTCCCCGACCCTATGTAACCCCCTGCGCAATAGTGGCAGTGGAATGCCTTGCTCGGGGTGAGACGATTAAAATAAAAAGTATACTATATACTGTAGAAGCGACAACAAATATTAGAATACTTAACTAAAAAACAAGCAACGTAGCATCAATGAAAATTTCATTCAATTTAGAAACAAAAATTCTAAATATGTGTCACAACTAAAAATAGGAACTACAAATTGAAGCGTGAAAACGCGATACATAAAAAATGAAACCGACACCCCACCCAGCGACACGTCAAAACTCGATACTCGAAAACCACGAGAGAAACAACTCATTCTTATTAATCAAAACTTTTCACTCCAAAAAATCTTCGATAGTGACTTATGCAAGCTGAAAATGTTAAGAAACATTAGACAATTTATTTTCAAATTCTATCCAGAAGTGTGAAATATTATCCGAACAAAAAAAAAACAAAATTCTTAAACAAAAATCTTTCTTGCTCTTCAACCAAACCTGTTCATGAGTTGTTTTTTTTTTTGTTTTTTGTTTTTTTGTTTTGTTTTTTTTTGGGGGGGGGGGTTATTATTATTATTATTTTAAAACGATAATACTACTAAGACGCAAGGTATGGAGAAGAAAATGGGGCTGACCTGAAGGAGACTACCACCACCTTTAATTTTTCTTTTTTTTTTTCTTTTTTTTTTTTACTTTTTTCAGTGCAATCTTATTGATTATACCCTATACTTTCCGATTGACAAAAAAATTTTGGAAAAATTTCAGTATTCAAACAATATTTTTTTGTGGGGGTGGGACTCAGTTTTTCATGCAACGTTATAGTAAACCGACCTTCCATTTTGGAACCACTCACCGGTACGACATTACCACCACCTGTAAATTGGTTGATTATCAATGTTTTGTTTTTTTTTGTTTTTTTTTACTTTTTTCAGTGCAATCTTATCGATTAAAGCCTAAACTTTCTGATTGACAAAAAAAAAATTGTAAAAATTTCAACATTTAAACAATTGCGGGGGCTCAGTTTTTCATACAACCTTAGATCCTGTGCAATTAACGTTTTTGCTTGCGTATATTCAACAACTGAACCTTTTGCGAAATTTTTGAATAAAGCCATTCTTGGAGTTTCTGCAGAAGATGACATCGTAAGAACAGAAGAAAACTTGAAAAAGACAAAAACAAGAGCAACAATTCCTCCTCCTCAAAGAAAAAAGCGGCCGCAACGCGAGTGGTTCCAAAATGAAGGTTCGATTTACTATATCGTTGTATGAGAAACTGAGCCCCCACCCCCACCCCACATTTGTTTAAATATTGATTTTTTTTTCAAATTTTTTTTTTTTTGATAATCGGAAACTTTATGTAATAACCGATAAGTCAGTCAGTCAGTTGAGTGCCATACGTGATACACGTTTGGGCGATCATGTCTCGACAGAGACATGACTGACTAGGTAGAAGATTATCCCGCAGTAATAATTGCTTTCTGCGGTAGACTGGTTGCCAACCAAGGCTATTGAACCCAATCTGTCCTGTTATTTAACCCATAACTGGAAGAAAGAGACGAATTAATACCTTTCCCAAGGGTATTTGCGCGTAAGTGAATGCAATGAATTCAGCAGGAATTCGAACCCCTGCTGAATTCATTTCATTCACAACAAACTTAAACGTGGTCGTAGTCTCGTTCAGGTCCGCCGAAAATGGAAAAACTTGTTAGCCGAAAGGACAATAAAAGAACTGAATTCGGGAAGAAAGGAGATGTCGATTGTGACTGCATTTAAATTTTTGAAGATTGTAGATGGCAGGGAAGCAAGAAATCAGAGGAGAGTTTCAAGATCGAGATTTACGAAAAAAGAAACTATTAGAATAGAACTTACGGTTACATCTTGCTAGTTCAACAATAAAACGATGAGACTTATTTGCCAATCTAGTCAGTCAGTTAAGTGCCATATGTGATACATGCTTGGGCGATCATGTCTCGAAAGAGACATGACTGACTGGGTAGAAGATTATCCCGCAGTAGGTTGCCATTGCTTTCTGCGGTAGACTGGTTGCCGACCAAGGCTATAGAACCCAATCTGTCCTGCTATTTAACCCATAACTGGAAGGAAGAGACGGATTAATACCTTTCCCAAGGGTATTTGCGCGTAAGTGAATGCAGTGAATTACTATATTATAATTCTGCTTGTTCCCTCCTTAGTACGTCCGTCCGTTACACCACTTACTCTCTACACGAGCTTTTCCTTCCCCTCTATCTCTCCTCAGCCTTTCTCTCACTTTTGCCAAACGGAAGGGTAGTAAAGAGTGAGAGAGTAGGAAGAGAGAGCGTATAGCATTATCGTATCAGCAGCAGCTTAGGCTGGTGGTTGTAGAGTAATTGTGTGTGTATATGTGTGTGTACTGTACAATATAGTAAAAATAGGTAGGTTTGTTGTCGTATCCCACGACCAAATAACGAAATTTCTAGCCTCTACATGCTTGGTCATTACTCAGTTGGTTTTTTCTGTTTACAATGGACACAGGAGCCTTTAAAGTAACTTTAATTATTTTCAAAAAATTTTAATCCCTTCTAACATTTTCGAAATTTTGTCAGAAAGTTTTGTTTTGATTTGAGATAGCGTCTAAAGAAACATTACGACTGTTTGACAATGGAAACGTAATAATTGCATCACCCACTTTTTTTAGGTGACAAACATATTAATTTGGAAATTCTCGCAAAAATCAAATAATTGTCGGATTTTAATGAAACTATTCACAAATAAATTAAATTATTTTTGAAATTATTATTTTTTAAAATGTTTACAATGGACACAGGAGCCATGATTTTTCAGTAACAAAAAATAAGAAAATGTTTTCTCTTTCAAAATCTCTCTCAAAATACGCCGCTTAATATAATATGAGATAAAGTAAAGTAGCTTCTATAGACATTTCGAAAACCAGCCTAACATATTACATGTGTCATATATATTGTGGTATTGCTTTTAAAATTCGGTTAAATCTTCACCATGTCGTTGTAAAAAAAAACTTAAGTTTGATACAAAATGCAGAGTATTCCAAGAGAAGTGGATAGATTCATATTTTTCACATATGTAGATGAAAAACAGATATTGCTCAGCTTGCAATTTTCATGCGTGGAATTGATGCAAGTTTAACTGTTCTGTGTTATAATGAAATATAATACTTTGAAATTAATCAAACTAACTTACACAAAAATCTTACAAACATTGTAACATTCAGAAAGCTATGACTAGGCTAAGCTTTAATTTTAACTTTCTGACAATATTAACTATTTAGTAAACTTAGTGTGATCCAGACACTTGACACGTTTTAGCCTTGACAAGTGCATCAATATTAGGGGAGATTTCCTGTAAAACAGCTGGTTTTAGGATACCATTTAAGTTTTTGTTTGTTAGCCTTGAACGGAACTTGTTTTTGTTGATACTCATTACTGAGAAAACTTGCTCGCACAGGTAAGTAGTTCTGAACATGCACAAAACTTTGGCAGCTAGGTCTGTCAATTTGAGATAGCCAAGCAAAAGATACTTGTATATTTTGAGGCCAACAGAGTCAAACTTTTCTTTCAAGTTTAAGTCACACTGAAAATCAATTGTGTCGAGTTGCATATCAGTTGACACATTATAAGGTGTCACAGAAAACGAACTACGAAATATTTTGAATTGTATCTCCAGTTCATCAAATACTTGAAAGCGCCGCTTGAATTGTTGAAGCAAACTAGGAATTTTGTACTGGCCCAAATCTTCCGCACTTTCAGCATCCAAAAATCTTTTAAGCATGAAAAATGAGCAAGATTGTCGTTTGATAACTGCATCTCTCACAAAATAAGTTTAGGCTCGCATGTTGTCATAGTGCTTTGCAACATTCTATTCAGGTTATTTAAATGGTCGGTTATATCCACCGTAAATGCAAGGTCATGTACTCATCCCGGGGACTGTAATTGTATTACAAGCTTCCCTTTTATTTTCATGAAGTTTACAATTCCCCCGTAGTTCAAAAACAGCTTCAGTACAATACCCCGACTTAGCCATGTTACTTCACTATAGTATGGCAAACCATGGCCAACACCTTTATCATTAAGAAGATTGTCAAACTGACAATTGTTCAGGCCTCTGGCACCTATAAAGTTAACAGTTTTAACAACAACTTCCATCACATGGCCCATTTTCAGTGACTTAAAGCATAATGCCATTTCGTGGATAATACAATGAAAAGCCCATCATTTGCAATATGCACTTTCTTCTTCAATTTCGCTACAACACCAGTTTTTTTCCAGTCATTGAAAATACATTATCTGTAGCAACACTGACAGCATGAGCCAAGTTTACGCCAACATTTTCTAAGGCACCAACAAGTGAACCGAATATGTCTTCAGCTTTTGTCATTCCTGTCATTGGCACTGACTGAACAAACTCTTCAGTAACTGTTAAACTTGCCTGAAAATTGCAAGCTGAGCAATATTTGTAATGTCAGTACTCTCATCAATATCAACTGAAAATGCCACAAAAGATGCCACTTTTTCCTTAAGTTGAAATACGATCGTAAATAGTATTCCTTGTCAAGCGTATACTAGCAAAAGACTAGCGTTTTTCGAAGCACACAATTTCTGCAGTTTTCGGCAAACAATTCTTCAAAGATTCCCCATCAGAGAACGACTGGGATACTAATTTCTTTAGCAATAAGGTAGCTGGCCTTCACAGCCGCATCAATAACCTTCATACTATGACAGAAAATGTACTATTGTTTCTTTAAACCAGACGACAATTTCTTTACTTTGTCCGTCCTTGCTTTCCCTTGAAAATTTCTGAATTTATCGCTATGCCAACAGTGATAGTGCCGACGAATGTTAGATTCCTTCATAACAAAAATTTGCTGCATGCATATTAAACACACATGTTTTTCATCTACATATGTGAAAAATATGAATCTATCCACTTCTCTTGGAATACTCTGCATTCTGTATCAAACTTAAGTTTTTTTACAACTTAAGTTTTACATTAAAACATTAAGTTTTACAAATGTTTACATGGTGAACATTTAACCGAATTTTAAAAGCAAAGCCACAATATATTTGACACATGTAATATGTTAGGCTGGTTTTCGAAACGCCAAGATATAATATTAAACACAATGTTCTCGTTATTACAGCCGAAGTACGCTTCCTTCAGTCGACAGATATGCGCAAGACTGAACCAACTATTGCCCAATTTTTGATGGTGGGAGTCGTCACCTTTCCATCCTGATCTTGACTTTAAGCTGATACTTAAAGAACAAGATCAGAATTCTTTCCATTGCCTTTATTATCATGACTTTTATAAAACCTAGCAAGCACAAGAACACATAGTGTTCTGCCGTAGTTAACGACGGTCCTACATTGATACAAACAGAACTAGTCTCAAAGACAAAGAACTTTCCGACCAACACGCGAACCATGATGTCTTCAATAATCATGCATAATGGGACTACGACCTTGCAATGGAAGAAGGCGTGAGCCCGTGTCTCCACCGACTCACCGAAGCAGGCGCAGTTTGGAGAATTTCCCAAGCCTACTGTAGAAAGTTTTTTGCCTACCCAAAGAGTCCTTTGAATCACCAACCAGGTGAGATATGCCTCATCATTAGTGAGGCATTTCAACCCAGGCGCCAAAGCTAACTTCGTAATTCGTTAAAATAAGCTAACCTTGTGCGAACACCCTCGCTAATAACTTATATAATGCGTTACTAGACAAAAACTGAAACGTCGAAGGGGTCATTTTAAAGTTTCTTGACACGGAAATGAAGTTTGTTTTAGAAGGTGTGATTATTCTTCAAATTTCAGCCTGTATCTTCAGATTAATTTATAAAAAACTAAAGAAGTTTAAACTAAAATATTATATTTTGACCAATCAAGAAAATTAACACAGACAGACTTTAGATCAATGCTACTTAAAGTGTGGTACGCGTACTGTCGCCATCGTCTGCTGGTACGCGGAGATTTTCCAGAAAAGAAAGTAACAATAGTAAAACTCTATGCCAATTAAAATTAATATTTTGTTTTACTGTTTGCCTATCTTTTAGAAGATTAATGTCTTTTATTAAACTCAAATTGCTTACCAAGTATTAATATTAACTTTAAATATTTTTTCTGGATTTTTAAAAATATATACCCTCGAAACCAGTGGCCATAACTAATATAGCACAAAATGGTACCGGTCAATGGCACACTGGGAAAACTTGTTGCGTCAATGATGACTGCCCTTAGAATGAACAAGATATCATGTCCTCATGTTTATTACAGATAGTCTCAAAATATCTTTGAAATAGTACATATCTCAAAAAAAAAATTTCCGGGGTTCACAGTCCCCGTCCCTCTTACTCAGCTGGATTGACTTGCTTTGCTTGCCAGTCCCTGGCACAGTGAAAAAAAAAACTACCGGTCCGCCACATCAGATAGCTTGAGAAGCATTGCTTTAGATGATACCGAAACCAAGCTACGCGACATTAGTCTGCGAGTTTTTTAAAAAGGCATATAAACACAGTCAGGAGGTAGAACAAGAGAATGGATAGCCAAGAAACGAACCAAGAGTGTCGCGTGAAGAAGTTTAGCGATCATCCGCTCAAAACATTTTGCCGCTCTTCTTAAAGCCAAGAAATTGTTCTTGTAGTCGCACCTGTTTCTAAAATGACAACCAGTGCCGTGCTTAGCTACATCGCCCTCCCATCACCGACAGAATGTGCCTTGCGGCCTCTCTACCCTCAGAATGCAACTTGCTCCCCACTCAGCGAACATACTGAACCCACAATAAATGGTACTTTAAGCACAATCACATATTTTCGTAACGCAAATATTCCGTGATCACGAAAAAACGGAAGAAATCCCGGAATTAGCGTTTTGAAGCTAGACATTACGAAAGTTTTCACAACTTTTAGCTACATTTTATATATATTTAAACAGATATCTATAATCTATTTCTCTCTCAAGTTCATATTTTTTAATTACAAATGATTTGCTCCCTCTTCGGGACCGAAAAGATTCTATCACAGATTATATATATATATTCTAAACATGTACTGTTAAATACAAGAGACAGTGAATGTCTATTATGTTTAATCATGAGCCGTTCTAAACATCGTATTTGGGCTTTAATTTCAAGTGAAAATAAAGTCAAAAATTCTATAACATTTGGATATTTTTTTTATTAAGTTGGTTCTAAGCTTTCGACTCACATGAGCCATCTTCAGAGAGGTTAGCATAAAAACAACCACCGTCAAAGATGTTTTTATCTTGTGTTGACCTAAAACTTTGCTAAGCAACGACAACAGTCACCAAATAGCAAACGTAGCTCGTAAATTTGTAATGCTGTTCTATGATGTCACATAAAGAGAGAAAGAGAGAGAAAGAGAGAGAGAGAGAGAGAGAGAGAGGCGGCTTCATAGATATCTTTTTCAACATACAAGTATGATAATAGTTTTCTAGTTAATATTAATAATTATTTTGTTAATTTTTTTCATTACAATAGATCTGCGGAACGAAAGAGACTTGCAGCTTCCCGGGGCCTTGCGGCCCCTAGGGAACTTACGGCCCCTAGGAAATTTGCGCCCCCTTCCCGCAATTGTGGGGTCTGCGGGGGCTCTAAGCATGGCCCTGATGCCAACTACTACCAAGGTCTTACTTCTAAACTATCAACTATCAACCCGAAACTGTCTTTCTTCTGACTAATACTAAGATTTGACTTACAAACGAACTTTCGCTACCCCAAATGACAAATGACTCATAGCAATCTTAATCAAATAAATATATATCACTAGCAGTATAGCCCGACGTTTCTCGGGTGTAAACTAATCCATGATCTTGAAGCTCAGACTTTGGCACGAAAGACTAAAAAGCAATTAATAGTTGTTTCCAGTTAAAGCGAAACCGTAGACTGAAAGAAAAATGAATGGATGTAAGTCAAATGTTGATTTCTTGGTATCGATATCAAATAAGTTTTTTTTCGTCGTAAACTTAATTTTGAAGGCTAAATAAGTCATCAGAGTAAATGGTATCATGGCTGAGACTAAGAAGTACAATTATACCTACTTAGAGCCAAACCCGAAGCAAAAACTAAAATAAAAGGGCTGAAAAAATACAAACATACAGGCAGATTAACAGACACACACACAAACATCTTGCATTTTATATATATATTATCGATTTTCTGCACTATTGTAAGAACTGCAACCTTGAAACTTCTGAATATCGTTTTTTGTGTCTTTGTCTATGAATGTATCAAATTTGATTAAAATCGGACCACTCCTTCTATAACCCGATTTATTCGATTATCGATTTTCGATATTTATCGGGGGTACCTCGACACAAAACCTAGCTAAAAACACTCGCAGACGCTTATAGTAAAACTGTGAAAATTTTCAAGAAAATCGGTTCAGCCGTTTCAGAGTCTGTAGGTAACGGACACACACGCACACGCACACATACACACATAAAGTTCCATTTATAAATAAGTTTGGATTTATTAATAACCTTGATTTTGTTCGTTTGATTTCCGATAAACAATTGCTAAGAACTTCTTGCACTCCTCCATATCTTCTCTACCTCAGACTGTATTCTGTTGAGAAGCATTCACTTGTAATTTTTTGCTGCAATGATGATAAGTCTGATTTCTCTATAATTTTCCGTTTATCCTAGATATACTTTCTTTTAAAAGGGATGAATGTCCTATGACTTCTCTATTATTATTATTATTATAATTAATATAATTATAATAATAATAATATATAATTATAATAATAATTATTATAATTATTATTATTATAATCTATTATTCTATGACTTCTCTATTATATCTGGTGTTAGAGAATATCGTTGAAATGCTGAGTTTTCCAAACCTCAGGAAGAATGTTATCAAGTCCTGATGTTTTACTATTTTGATATTTTTAAACCATTTTAAGTCATTCATCTGTAAAGTTTTCAGGTTAGATGTTGAGAGGATGTTCAATGATTTGCTATACCCCAGTAAAATTCCAGGTACATTTTCCAAAAGATTTTTTAAATAGTGTTGCTATTTATTCCGTCGGGTCGGCGTAACTATAGGACTTTAATTCAAGGGAGGTAATATGTATAGAGAGTTGTGTCCCTTGGAATTACTTTTAATTTCTGAAATGTTAATACAACAAAAATGTGAATTTTTTTTTTTTTTTTTTAATCATATCACCCCGAGCAAGGCGATGACGCCACTGATGCGCAGGGGGCTATGTAAGAGTGAAAAGTTTGGAAAGGAGAAAGCCAGAAACCACATCCAAAACAGGTAACAACGGATGAGCCTCTTCACCTGTTTAATAGATGTGGGTGGAGTGTGAACCGGGCGATAGTTTAGTCTATCTACTCCAATTAAGTCTATCTACTCCAATTGAGTCTATCTACTCCAATTAGTCTATCTACTCCAATAATTGTCGAACTTAAAGTACTTGTTAAAGTAGTTAATTAACAGGACAATTCCGCCTGGAATTTTCTTCTCTTCTGAGAAGGATTTAGAAGAGTCTATCAGTAAAATTGGTCTGTTGTTTTTAATAATGTTTGTCTTAAATTGTTATTCACTTTAGCCATAAAATTTAAAACAAGTCGGATATTAGAGACCGTGTCCCACTACAAGAAGACTGAGAAAAAAAGGAAAGAAATTCGCGAGTCTATGTAAGATTTTTTGCCTTTCACAGAAATTAACCGGGGAGAATTAAATAAATTCACGAGGCTATGTGAAATTTTATCTCCCTTTGTCTTCCCTTGACTAACTCTGTAATAAAATAACAACATACAGAAACAGAAAATGTCAAGTGATCTGACGAGATATTAGGCGGGATAGTCAATCAACTTCTTGGTTCACGGATAGCAAAGTAGAAAGTCGTACATATTCAAACTAGTGGAAATCATCAAATAATTAGGACTAAACTTTATATTTTATTTATTTCAGATAACAAGTCCCTTGTGAATATTTTTATATAAGTAAACATATGTGTATATTTCAAGTGTTATGACATAAAGACTATGGTGGTATATTAAACTGTTCGTTTATGTTGTGAATTATTCGTTTTGTGAATAAAACTAATAATATATATAATTCGCGCACAACAGCTTATTGAAAACCTTGCCTTCACAGAAATTCAGTCAGTGCCATACGTGATACACGCTTGGGCGATCATGTCTCGAAAGAGACATGACTGATTGGGCAGAAGGTTATTCCGCAGTAGGTTGCCATTGCTTTCTGCGGTAGATTGGTTACCGACCAATGCTATAGAACCCAATCTATCCTGATATTTAACCCATAACTGGAAGGAAGAGACGGATTAATACCTTTTCCAAGGTTATTTGTGCGAAAGTGAATGCAAGGAATACGACTAGAATTCGAACTCGGCTCACAGAAATTAGCCAGTGAGAAAGAAAGAAATTCACGAGGCTATGTGAAATTTGTAGCTCTTAGTAAGCTGTGTTTTCCCCGCCACCTCCAATACTCTTCTCTGCTATCCTTTTACACAAGCACGATAGGTATCTTACTCGCTGTTTCCCTCGAGCTCTCTTGCTGTCAATGTGTCTTGGGAGTGACAAATTCTCCATGCCCCATTTCCTCATAATGTGTCCGAGAAATTTCAGACTTTTCTATCATATCCTAACTACAAGCGTCCTTTCTGTTTTCATTTTCTTTTAAATTTCCCCGTTACTCACATGTTCAATCTATAACATTCTCAGCATCCTTCTGTAGAGCAACTTATTCATTGTCACAAGTATCTTCTTCAGCTTTAAAAAGATTATCCAGCATTCATACCTGGTTGCCAAGTGGAGAAGCATGTGACCTCACATCTGCGTCCTTTTTAAAGAAGTAGGAAGAATTTGTGATAGACGTGGTTATAAAAGCAGCCACCCCAAAGAAAACTGGACCAGTCGCACACACATCGCAGAAAAGAATGTAAAGACGATGTTTCAGTTGAGATCACCACAACAGTCAGGAGTTAAATAAAATATAAAGCCAAGAAAATCCAAGATTTGTGTTATCATTTAACACCCGCTTCGTTCTGGAGGGTGCAATTAATAAATTGCCGTCTAAACTACGCAAGACTGAAAATTAAACTCATTTTAAAGGATATATTTACTAAAATTACAGAAAAATGTCTTGAAAAACTAAAGAGCAAATTTATTAAATAAAATCGTCACTGACTTCAACCACGGCTTCCAAATGACTTCAGAGCCTCCTGCAGCTCTTCTGGACAGTCTCCTTGATTAAGTTGGTGAATGCTGGCATAATCTGCATTTTATCTTTGGTGTTACAAGGAGTTTTGTCTCTCGCTCAACTGCGCCCCATACATAATAATCAAGGGTCGTTGAAGTTTGAGGATTTAGGTTGCCAGATGAAATGGGTCATGTGGTCATAAAAATTGTCTGACAGCTATGACTGAGTTTTCCTGCTTGCATAGAATGGTAGTCCAGTTTGCCAGAAATACAGTATTCCAGCAGCCTCCCTCTTGACTATATATATATATATATATATATATATATATTAGAGCCACTGGTATCCATAGGATTTTAAATCAGCCCACTGAAACCAGAAAGTGTTTGTTTTGCTTTACATATATATATATATATATATATATATATATATATATATATATGTTATCTATCGCCGTACGACGACAAAATAACGAGAACACGCATATATAAAAATATAAGGTTATATTTTTATTCTTGACGACGAACCCGTGTGGAACAGAAAATGGAAGAGTGAGAGCGCACATGGAATGGGTCGACGGGAGTGTAGTTTTTGCCTGTGGTGTCCCTCTGCTTCCACTGGCCGTTCTCTGCTGGCGAATCCGTGTGTCGAGGTCTTTTTATAGTCTTCTAGAACCGGGACTTTCCTTCCGGTTTTGCCTCGCCCACGCAACGCCCACGTAATGCCAAGAGACACCTGTTCTGTTTGCCTCCGTAGTCATTTCCGCCGCTGTCGGAAATAAGGTCAAACGACATCCGCTCCAGGCCCCGACAGGATGTATTTCTCAAACACCTGTCTTGTCGTTCGCCGACCCCTTCACCGACGGGAAACACCATCGCTTGCATCAACCTTCCTCGGGTGGGGCCAGATTGCTATATTACATATATACAAAAAATTTTAAATCCTACAGACACTAGTGGGTCTAATATATATATATATATATATATATATATATATATATATATTAATCATTTTAATCATTTTACTCCAAGGAAGGCAGAACTGTGACTGGTGCGCAGGGGGTTACAGAAGAGGTGAGTGATGAGAAAGAGAAACAGGTTACAAGGGAGTCAGAGAATGAGTAAGAAAAGGATGAGAATACAGGTGTGAAGAGGGCTGCATGAGAGTGGAGTGCACAGGGTTGTCATGGAAAGAATGTGAGTTAAGAATATAAGAGATGGCAATTGACTTTACATTTAAATTCTTGGAGATTGTAGCTTTCAGGAAAGCATGTATACAGAAAAGAATTCCACAGACGGGAAGTGCGAGCAAAGAAGCTGGTAAAGTAGAAGTTGCAGTTACATTTGTTTGATGGGTTTCATTATAAAAGGGTGAGACATAGACGTTAGTCTAGTAGCTCGGGTAAATTCTTGCAGTAGGGGCACCAGAGGACTAAGCTCATCAGAGCAGAAGCTGTGAAAGTATTTGTAGAAGATACAGAGGGAAGCCATATTACATCGGTGAGAAAGTGACTAAAGTTAAACTACCAGGTCGGGATCAATTACATACAGATTATTCGTTGGGTTTTGTAAAGAAGCCCAAGATGAATAGCAGGGGCACCCGACCTGATGTGACAGCAGTATTTAATGTACGGACGGATGGTATATTTATATATGTGTAAGATGGATTTAGACGAGAGAAAATTCCTAGCCCTACAAAGGGAACTAACCTTCCGAGCGGCAGATTTAGCTATGGACTCAATGTAGTCATTCAACTTGAGGTTGGATGACAGATTTAGGCCTAGGAGGCGCAGTGTTATGCTTTCAGGGAGACTAGCCTCATCCATTCTTGGGGTGGTGGGTAGAAGCGGTTGATTATGATAGTTAAATGATAGCAATGGAAGTATTTAAATTTACGAGCCATTTCTTACTCCAGTCCGTCTACAGATTGAAGTTCCTTTTCAAGATCAGAAGCGAAGTTTGTTTTGTCAGCCTCGGCAGATTTCTTATACAGGCGGGAGTAAATTGTGTTGTCAGTACAAATGTCTGTTTGGGATCTGATTACATCAGGGAGATCGTTGATGAAGATCAGAAAAAACGTAGGACCTAGAATAGAGCCTTGAGGGGCACCATTGTTCGTATGATAGTATCTGGAAGCGTGCCCATTCAATACTACCTACATTACGCTATTTGAAAAGAAAGGCTGGATTACGTCAAACAATCGTCCAGTTATACCATAGCTATGTAGCTTGCGTAAAAGGCCAGCATAGCAGACTCTGTCAAATGCTTTAGAGATATCTAGTGCAATAGCTCGATCTCGCCGTTCTTATCGAGAGTTTGGTATCTATACTCTGTAATGGTCGTTAACATATCAGCAGTAAACCCGATAAAGGTGATACTGTCTATCGGAAAAGAGGTCATGGGCTGTGAGATGTTGAACCACTTCAGCATTAATAATAGCCTCGAACATTTTACCAAAAAATCAGAAGGCTGATAAGATGATAATTGGAGGGGTCTGAGGGTTCGCCAGCGTTCTTAAATACAGGAACCACGGAGGAAGACTTCCAGCAGGCAGGGAAGCAAGAAGCAAAGATGCAGTAGTTGTAGAGTTTGGAGAGTAGATAGGAGAGTTCAGGGGGCACATTTCTTCAGGACAATGTTTTGGATTCCGTCACCTCCGCTCGCCTTATTGGGGTCAAGCTTTGAAATTATGTTAGAGACCAGCGAGGGAGTAATGTGAACATCACTTAGCTCAGCCTCAGTTCTAGGTGGGAAGTCGAGTGCAGATACCCCAGTCGAATCAAATGTCGAGTTGGTGGAGAATCTGTGGGCAAACATTCAGTCTTGTCCGCTGAAGATGTAAGGACCTGAAGATGTAAAGAGCTCAGAGTCTTTGGACGTTGGTACGAAAGACTAAAAAGCAATAGTTGTTTCCAGTTAAAGCGAAACCGTAGACTGAAAGAAAAATGAATGGATGTAAGTCAAATTTTGATTTCCTGGTATCGATATCAAATAAGTTTTGTTCGTCGTAAACTGAATTTTGAAGGTTAAATATGTCCTTTGAGTAAATGTTATCATGGCTGAGACTAAGAAGTACAATTATACCTACTTAGAGCCAAACCCGAAGCAATAACTGAAATAAAAGGGTTGACAAAAACACAGACACACAGACACATAAACAGACGCACACACAAACATCTTGCATTTTATATATATCTATATATATATATATTATCGATTTTCTGCACTATTGTAAGAACTGCAACCTTGAAACTTCTGAATATCGTTTCTTATGTCTTTGTCTATGAGTGTATCAAATTTTATTAAAATCGGACCACCTCTTCTATAACCGGATTTTTTCGATTATCGATTTTCGATATTTATCTGGGGTACCTCGACACAAAACCTAGCTAAAAACACTCGCAGACGCTTATAGTACAACTGTGTAAATTTTCAAGAAAATCGGTTCAGCAGTTTCGGAGTAACGGACACACACACACACACACACACACACACACACACATATACACATACACACACACAAAGTTCCATTTATACATAAGTCTATATATATATATATATATATATATATATATATATATATATATATATATCGGTGGAAATGAGGTGAGCTATAACTGAATGAACTAACTGTGCATTCAGAAAGGTGATGTCAATTTCTAAACAAAACTTCAATTTAAGGAGGAATATTTCTAATGCTTTACGGCACCGGTTTGAACTCACCAGTTTTTCTTATCCTCGACTAGCTGTTAACACAAAACGATCTTCATAACGTAACATACCATTGGGAAAGGTATTAATCCATCTCTTCCCTTTCCCAGGTATGTTTTAAATAGCAGGAAAGATTGGGTTCTATAGCCATGGTTGGCTAGTCTTCAGTATGGCACTTAACTGATTGTAATTGAGAAGATAACACCTGTGTTCGGTTCCGTAGTGTTGTCTTTATCACGCTTGTTTCGCACGATTTGGGCCCTGTGTATAATCCCCACGAGACGGATATTTCATCTTTTATGCGAGACGAGGAGAATGGAGAAATTTAAATCTTTTGATCCAATTTTTATGAATGGCGCAAACGAGAAAACACAAAACGCTTACACACACACACACGCACACACACACACGCACACGCACACACACACACACACATTGCTCATTCTGTAATGAATTAGAGCACTCTGGCTATTGGGCGTGTATACTGACAATATACATGCTAAAAAGTCTGCCTTCTTCTACCGAACGCCCATAGCCAAGAGGTAGAATCGCCTACTGACACAAAATCGGTCGGGTTCCAATCCTGGGTTAAAAGCAATCGTAACCGTACTGATGAGCTGTGATACAGCGAAACAGATCTGTCTGCGGATGACTATATATATATATATATACGAGTCCGATAAAATAAGTAAAAACACAAGTAGGAAAAGTGTCTTTCATCTAACATGTTTCACTTATAACAAACTTCTTCAGAGATTTATTAAAGATGAATGATTTAAAAATCCGAGAGACAGTATGTTGATTGAGTTATAGTTTCATGTTTTTATTACGCGTTGGCACACACACTTAAATAGAAACAAGTTTTTTTCTTCTACATTTAATATTCATCCATTGCTTTATTACACGTGACACGTATCTGACCAATGAAACTATACCTCACTCAACATACTGTCTCTTGGAATTTTAAATCATTCATCTTTAATAAATCTCTGAAGATGCTTGTTAAAAGCGAAACATGTTAGATTAAAGACACTTTTTTCCTACTTGTTCTTTATATATATATATATATATATATATATATATTCATTCATTTTCATCATTCGTTACACCCAATGGTGTATAGAGAAGCAACAAAAATTCTCCACCACTGCCTTTCTTGGGTCAGACTAGTCAATGAACACCAAGAGTACTAGATGGCTTTCATTTCATTCTCCACCGTACTTCTCCATGTCGTACTTCTCTTTCTTTTGCTATCTGGGGTCCAGTGCAGTGCTGTTCTTGTGATTGACTGTGGATCTTTCCGGAGCACATGCCCAATCCATCTCCACCGCCTTCTTGTAACGATGGTGCCCATGTTCTCTTGCTTGCATCTCTTCAACAGGTCTTTATTGGAGATCTTCTCTGGCCAAAATATTCTCAGTAATCGTCGGAGATATATATATATATATATATATATATATATATATGTGTGTGTGTGTGTGTGTGTGTGTATTGGGGAGAGAGGGGAGAGAGAGAGAGAGATTTAGTTTAACACGCCTGTACGCCTGGAATGTTGAAAGGGTTTCGGGGCGACTAAGACTCAGCACCCATCATCAGCACTCTAATGCTTATTCATTTCGTCAGACTTGTTGGTGTAATAACTTTTCATCACTGTCACTTATAAAAATGATATAAGCATTATAAATATTTGTCTTATGTGTTTAATTGCCGCATAAAAATTTATACCGATCTCATATTATCTGTGCAAACATTTCATTTTACCCACTCAGATATAATCAGATTACGATGGTATCCCGACCCTGAACAATTGAGACTGCTCTTAAGATTTAAAAAATAACACGTTCAGAAAAGGTTCCGCTGGGGATCGAACCCAGGACCATTCGCGTGTGAAGCGAGTGTGATTACCACTACACTACGGAACCAACTGATGCAGAGATGCTTTTAAGCTTCCTAAATACTACTTTCATTATCGATTTATGGCATCTGATTCTGCTGTGTTGAGGTTACTTACTCATTGTTAGCGATGCTAGCACAAGCCAAAACACCTGCTTATAAATATTGTTTTTCGTAGTACTAATTTTTAAAAAAGTAGATATCGACTATATAAATGCAATGATTGGCAATTGCATAATTTCTTCATCTTCTTCTTATCTGTTGTTCACATCTCCGTGTTGTCGTTGGCATAAAACACAAGGTGAGTTTGGTCCCAGTGATTCCAACATTGCGACAACTCCTCCTTCGTTATTACATACGGAGAAAATATACATATTCTGAAATCGTTGTGACAAGAAGAAGAAGAAGAAGAAGAAGAAGAAGAAGAAGAAGAAGAAGAAGAAGAAGGAATATGAAGAAGAAGGATGAGAGGAAGAAGATGAAAACGAGGTGGGGAGAAGAAGAAAAAGAAGAAGGAGCAGGAGGATAAATAAGAAGGAGGATGAAAAAGAGAGAAGAAAAAGAAAAAGGAGAGAAGATTGAAAGAAGGAAGAGGAGGAAATAAAAAAAAGAATGAGGAAGAGAGGAAAATGAAGTATAACCTGCAATACATTTTGTACAAAAGAAAATTACCAAAAATACATTTCTCTAAGGGAAAAAGCATTGCCAGGCACACATTTTTGTTAATTACCAAGATTACATTCTTTAAGAAAAAAAGCATTACCAAAAACACATTTTTGGTAATTACCCGTATTACATTCTTTAAGAAAAAAAAAGTATTATCAGCTATACATTTTTGTAAATATATATATTAAGAAAAGGAAAATTACCAGTAATACAGTTCTATAAGGAAAGACAAGTATTACCAGCAATACATTTTTACAAATATCCAACGGAAAATCTGTAAGTAATCAATCCCGACCTGGTAGCTCAACTCCAGTCACTTTCTCACCAATGTAACGTGGCTTCCCTCTGTCTCTCAACAAATACTT
The DNA here is from genome assembly GCA_037127315.1 of Ascarosepion bandense. Taxonomy (NCBI): domain Eukaryota; kingdom Metazoa; phylum Mollusca; class Cephalopoda; order Sepiida; family Sepiidae; genus Ascarosepion; species Ascarosepion bandense. Next base: position 2,744,586 of record JBBBDQ010000346.1, on the reverse strand, counting down.
TCACGGCTTCTGCTCTAATAATCTTAGCTCCCTGGTGCCTCCTCTGCATAAATTTACTCGAACTACTAGACTAGCAACTGGGTCCCACCCTTTTACAGTGAAACCAATCAAATGTAACCGCAACTTCTACTCTAGTAGCTTCTTTTCTCGCATTCCTCGCCTGTGGAATTCCCTTTCGTATATTTGCTTCCCTGACAGCTACAATCTCCAAGAATTTAAATGCAATCTTAATTGCCATCTTTTATCTCCTTGACTCGCATCCTTTCCTTGACAACCTTTGTCCCTTTCTATTCTACTCTCATGCAACTCTCTTCACACCAGTGTTCTCATCTTTCTCTTACCCCTGTAACTTGCTCCTCTTTCTCATCGATCTCCTCTTATGTATATAAAACTAAAAACAAGTACAGTGGAACCTTTCATATGCGACCACCCCTACTGGGCGCACACGGCATGTGATTACTCACTAAAGGCTCATAATCATGACCTATTAACGCCAGGAATGTATATTCCACTCACCAGAATGTACATATTAGAATTTTACCAAGTAATCTGGTAATAAATAAATAAGAACATGAGAAGATGGCCTAAGTTTAAAGAAATTTATTCAGTATAATTCATTTTAAAATTTTACAAAACGTATTTACAACGAGACCAAAATATTTATTCACAAAATATATTTATTAAGTGGACTTTTAAAAAGTCAGTTATTGCTTTCCTTTTCGTGTCTAGTACTAGTAAATGCGCTTTGGTGCAGTGGATATCGGCTCGGATCAGCAAATCGGGAAACCGAATTCGAATTCCAGTTAACATTCCTTGCATTCACTTACGTGCAAATACCCTTAGGAAAAATATTAATCCGTCTCTCTCCTTCAGTTATGGGCTAAATCACTTCGGCATCCCATGTACCATTTTGTCTTTTACTGTAATGCTCTGAGCACCAGGGACAATCCAGTCTTCCTTAGGGTTAAATGATTATAATTAAAAAAAAATATATATATATATATATATATATATATATATATATATATATATATTAACAATCGCCTGAAGACACCACTCATAGTAGAAACGTGGGTAGCGAAATAACTCGTTTAAAAATGGAAAATTATATATATATATAACACGAAAAGTATTCCGACAGGTTGACGAGTCATTGGGTTTCTGTTTTGCTTAGACTGTAGTTCAGTTTTACAATCTAAAATAAAATAATCTAAACTTATTGATAAATGGAACTCTGTGTGTGTGTGTGTGTGTGTGTGTGTGTGTGTGTGTGTGTGTGTGTGTGTGTGTGTGTGTGTGTTACCTATAGACTCCGAAACGGCTGAACCGATTTTCTTGAAAATTTACACAGTTGTACTATAAGCGTCTGCGAGTGTTCTTAGCTAGGTTTTGTGTCGAGGTACCCCCGATAAATATCGAAAATCGATAATCGAATAAATCGGGTTATAGAAGGACTGGTCCGATTTTAATCAAATTTGCCACACTCATAGACAAAGACATAAGAAACGATATTCAGAAGTTTCAAGGTTGCAGTTCTTACAGAAAATTGATTATATATATATATATATATATATATATATATATAAAAGGCAAGATGTTTGTGTGTGTGTCTGTTTATCTGTCTGTATGTCCTTTATACAAATCCACAATTTTTATCCAATTCTCACCAAACTTCACACAAATATTCTTTAGGCTGAATCTGAGCTCCAGGACCATGGATTAGTTTTAAAGCGTCTATTACACCCGAGCAACGCCGGGCTATACTGCTAGTTCTCATATATTCATAGAAACTTAAAAATGAAGATCAATACCGCTAATTTTGCGACAAACTTTCACGAACAATTATAGAAAGTTAATCGTACATCTGTCTAAATATGTAAAACTGTCTCCTTTCTGCTTTCTTTTCTTATCTAGGTACTTCTACTCAATTAATGAAAAAATAACACAGCATGATGCTAAAAGGCTCCAAACTTAATAAAAACAAAGTTTTATCGTCAAAATGTTTATGTTATTATTAAGAGGAAATATCAAATTAATTTTTAATTTAGATTTAATTTAGATGCCATTTTTTATTTAGATAAGCTCTTTAATTGCTTTTATAAGCAAAATATATTAAGGACATTATAGTCTGAAGAGAAAAATTATTCGATCAATAATGAGTTTTTACAAGAATTGTTTTAATTTTTTTTTTTTGATTATAATAATTTATAAAGATTCAAAAATCTTTTCAAATTTCTTCCAATTCGTATTAGGTTATAAAGTTAATAAATGAAGACTACATTTACTAATCGAAAATTTAAAAGGTTAATACAGATCTTCACGTACGAAGATTTTTAAAATAATTTTGAAAAATATTTTGTGTATAAGGATCTTGTTAGTTTTTTCTATGGTAGGTTCTAAGTTACACACACACACACACACACACACACACACACACACATATATATATATATATATATATATATATATATATATATATATATATATGCACAAGGTAACCAAAAAAAATTATGTCCGTTTTTTGGTTACTTATTGAATGAAGTTGAAATATATGCGAAATACGTGTAGCAATTGTTTTCAAATTCGGACAGCCGGAAGTAAAAACATCTTCTTCTTCTTCTTCTATGTGCCCTGTCCCTTCAGGACGTAGGCGATCATGGATCTCCACGTCTCCCTGTCCCTTGTGGCTCTTAGTATGTTTGCTCCTGTTGCTCCTGGCAACCCCCGTTCCGTCATCCACCTGATCAGGCCCTGCAAATATGTTATCCGCTGCCTTCCTCTGTCTCTCCTTCCTTCTATCTGACCAGTCAGTATCAGGTTCTCCAGGCTTTCCTTCCTCATTGCATGTCCCAGGAACTTCAGTTGTCTCTTCCTGATGCTCAGCATCAATTTCCTTTTTGTTGACATTCTTTCTAACACTTCGTCGTTGCTTGTATGCTCAGTCCACGATATCCGTAGCATCCTTCTGTAGAACCACATTTCGGCCGCTTCCAGTTTTGTCCTCATTTTCGATGATATTGTCCAGCATTCACAGCCGTACTGAAGAACTGACATCACGTAGCAGTCTAGCACTCTTTTCTTCGTTTCTATTGAGATCTTCCTGTGTGTTAGTATTTTGCTCATCTTCTGGAACGCGTCCTTTGCCATGCCAATTCGCCTTCGGATCTCCGTGTCGCACTTTCCATCTCCTGTTAGAACACTTCCTAGGTACTTAAATTCTTGGACTTGTTTGATTCTGTTATCCCCCACCGTTATAAAAAAAACACGCGCACCGTGCCCAGCCATCAGTTATAAGCTGGACAGTTGTGGGAAGGATGAAAGTGTCTAGAGATATCGTTCGGAACTGTTTGCTTTACAACTTCAAAGTCGGCTTAGCAGATGCATCAAGTCGCCGCATATGTCAAGCGTTTGGGGATATTACTGTAGATGAACGTACTGCAAGGCGTTGGTTATGAAAATTCAAGTCGGAAGATTTGTCTCTCTATGGTGAGCCCCACAGTGGACGACCACAGGTCTTGAATGACGGAGTCCTGAAGGTGGCCATTAAAGAGAACAGTAGTCTAACGTGTGGTGAACTTGCAAGTCTGTTCAACCTTTCCGATGAAACAGTTAGACTTCACTTGCACCACCTAGGTAAGACGTACAAACTGAGCAATTGTGTTCCGCAAACGCCGTTGGAGGTCCACACGGGACAACGAGTGGCAGCCTGCGTCTCGTTGTTTCTCGCCACCGTACCGCATCCTTATTCAATCAAGTGCTTACCTATGATGAAAAGTGGGTTCTGTACGAAACTCCCAAGCGTTTCAGATATTGGTTATCTCCGCAAGGCCGCCTATGCACCCACGCAAGATTATGCTTTGTGTCTAGTGGACAGGTCGTCAAGTGGTTCATTATGAACTGCTACCAACGGGCCAGACGGTCACTGGAGACCTATACTCGCAGTAATTGAAACGTGTGCAACAGGCATTGCGCCAGAAGGAGCCAGCACTGGTGAATCGCAAAGGTGTGCTTTTCCTCCATGACAACGTAAGGCCGCATGTCGCGCGAGTGGTCAGGGATACCATACAGCAACTTGGGTGGGAGACTTTGTGCCATCCACCTTATTCACCTGACCTTGTGCCATCCGATTATCACCTCTTCCGCTTTCTGGATAATCATCTTCGTGGGAAATCCTTCACCAATGAAGCAGACTTGCGCAAAGCCCTCACGGACGTCTTTGCATCAAACCCCCTCCCCCGAGTTCTATCGCAAATCGCAAGGTCAATGAACAGCTGGAGACACGTTGGCCGAAGGTACTGGATGCCGATGGCGATTACTTCGAAGACTAAATATACTGTGAAGCGTTTTCTTCTTAAAGCATAAAAACGGACAGAACTTTTTGGGTTACCTTATATATATATATATATATATATATATATATATATAAGGTAACCCAAAAAGTTCTGTCCGTCTTTACTGTTAAGGTTTTCGTCTTGGTTTTTTTTTCTTTCGAACACAGCTTTTGCTTTGTTTGTTTCTTTTTTTGATTCCCCTCTTCCCATTTGGTATTACTTTTTGGGATTGACGACTAAATTTACCGTTTTGTTAACTGTAGGACTTAATGATTTTAGTCATTATTAGTCATACTGTTTTCTTGGTACGTTTTACAATAATAATAATTATATATATATATATATATATATATATATATATATATATGACTGACGCCAATACGGTCGGGTTTCAATCCTGGGTTAGAAAGCGACCGGAGTCTAAGCCATACTGATGAGCTGTAATACAGCGAAACAGATCTGTCTGTGGATGACTATATATATATATATATATATATATATATATATATATTCAAGAAGTGTTGTGTCGTAGCTCGTACCATGTGACATCCGGTCGCCCGGATGTATAAAAGACAATGTGCATTTAGCACGACGAGTTGTCATTATCACGGACTTCATGAAGTAACACCTACTACTGCGAGAGACTGTAAATATTGTATATACCTCTTGGTCGTACCGCTCTGGTAATAAAGTAGTTTATGTACATTTCACTGTGTATCTCTTCATTCCACGATACAACGAGAAGTAAGACAATTTTGACATTTCTGTCTTTGGTCAATAAGTTTTATTCTTTAATTGTTTCTGTCTAGAAAGCAAAGGAAATTAATATAATTCCTTTAAGACTTTGCTATTATGATCTGAACAGTAGGGGAAACAGATCCATGAAATTCGCAATCCCACAAAGTTTGAGGGAATAAGCTGACCACTCAAGCAATTGCTTCTTTTGCACGGTGACCCTTCCAAATTTCGAGCTGGCAAGAATGAACCTGCTATTATATATATAAACCTTCTGTTATCCTTCACCCCAGTGCCACACTGCCTTGAGATCCCCATACTCACTCCTTCAGTGAGAGAGCAGACGTGTCCAGAAAAGAAGAAATCACTGATTCAGTTTACAGAGGTTCAGCTGAAAGGAGAAATCATACTACTCCAACAAAAAAAACCTCAACGACCTGATCGGAGATCTTGGTCTGACAAAGTCCAAGGTTTTTGACTCGAAGATTCAAGCAGTGGAATTTGTTAGATGAAAGTGTACAAGTCGCAGATCAGAGACAGCGTCACCAGTGTTTTTCAATCTTTTTTCACCTGTCAAGATGGGCTTTGCATCTGCCACATTGTGACCGGTATGTTTGAAACAACTGGAACCGCCAGTAGCCACAGCAAATGGTGACTCTTCATCGACAGCACACCCAGCAGCCTCAAAATTGGGCTGCTTCATAACGGGAACATAATATCCATTTTCTGGTCACTCGGTACCGCTCAAAGAGAAATACAGCAGTGTCAAGATCTTGCTTGATACCATGAAATATAAAGAGTACGGTCGAGAGGTTATCGAGGACTTCAAAATGGTGGCATTACTGCTGGGTCCCCAAGGCGGCTTTACCAAGTTTCTGTGTTATCTTTGCCTTTGAGACTGTTGAAGGGACTAACCACAGCTGACCGAGTTCGGTGAGGGGAGAAACCAAGTTAAATGAGAGTCATTGTTCCACCCCAGAAAGTATTGTTTCCTCTACTGCACTTAAGATTGGGCTTTATGAAACAATTTGTGACAGCGCCAGTTAAGGTGTTTGCAACCTTCAAGTCCCTTCAAGACTTCTTTTCTAAGGTGTCAACTGGAAAAGTCGGGCTACAAATAAAGAAGATCAGAAATTTTCTCAAGAAGTTCGCTGGACAGAAAAGGCAGCATGGATTAGCTTTGTCGCAGTGGTTCTAGGCTTTCTGGGGAACCACGAGGGCAAAAACTATGTTGAAACCCAGCTGAATAAATATGTCCCTCAAAGTCCATATCCTTGACGAACATCAAAAAGAACATAGGGGCGTACTCAGACGAGCAAGACGACCGCTTCCACCAGGTTATACTGGACTTTGAACGACGCTACCAAAGATCGCACAACGAAAACATAATGGACTATTATATCTGAGTGCTGATTCGTGAAAGAAATGTATAGTATAAGTGTAAATCATGAGAAAATACTCACTACTAATTTTTTTTTTGTCTCTTTTTTGTAATCCTAGAATAAATAAATGCTACTTTTAAATCATATGTCGTTTTTGTTCTGACATTGTCCCTATTAATGGGAATAGTTAAATTTCAGAAATACCATTATCCTGGTCACATAAACAAAGTTTAAGGAAATATTGGCCATATCCCACACTTTCTAGATATCAGCTTGTCTCATTGAAATAATTACAATTGAGTAGTGAGTTCGATCCTCACTGGCTACCCCTTACTTTCGGCCTTGTGCCACATCGAAGATGCGCGTAGAAATTCAGCTTTCTTGGCGTAAGCAAATAGGAAATAATAGTTGCTACACAAGGACAAGATTCGTGTTACACTGTCATTTAAGAATTATGACCAAATCAAACGCCAACATTCAGAATCGAACCTGGGTCTTTTGTACAGTAGCCTAACGACGTTCTAACTGAGCTACTTCGGAATACAAGAAGAGCTAATCACTCAAAAGTAAAATTTAATTCTTAATTATCTCGTCTCATTGTTTCAATAAATGCATGAGGGTTGAAGCAGCTTCAAGCAATTCTGTTGAGATTGTTTTATTCATAAAAAGATTTTTTTTTCGTCGGAAAAGATCATCCATTAAAACTTTTTGCCAGTTTGTCTAAATCCGATTCACACTGGGTGCTTGACACTCGTTGCCTTTTGACCTACGGAAATACAGATAGTCAGTATGACTAAATTGAACAATCTGGCTCAATTGCTCAAAATCGAGAGGTTTCCCCGTGCATCAATGTGAATTTGTACTATCTGATACTCTTCACTCGATTCGTTCCTTACTTTCTACAGTCACGAATTATACTCCTCATGAACGCTTGTTTTCTTATCCAAGAAAATCAACACACGGAAGATTTATACTCTTGCAGTTGACGATTTCTGGGAAGCGTTTATGAAAAAACTACATTCAGAACCTACTGTAGGAGGAGTTGAGATGATTCAGGCGGACCCCGATTACGTTCTTGTTATGTTCAGTCAGTTAACGGCCATACGTGATACACGCTTAGGCGATCATGTCTCTTTCGGCCTATGACTAGGCAGATTTTCCCGCAGTAATTTACCATTTCTTTCTCTGGTAGATTGGTTGCCAACCATGACTATAGAACCCAATTGGGCCTGCTATTTAACCCACAGATGGAGGGAGAAAATATGAATCGATACTTTTCCCAAGAGTATTTTCGCGTAAATGAATGCTACGAATTCGACTGGAATTCGAACTCGGCTCCTCGATTTATTATGTCCATTGCACCACAATACTAAATGGAAAAATAAATACTGTTTCTCTACGTCACCTCGCTCCCCCTAGAGAGAGAATGATAATCTTCAAGTTAGAATCAGTTACAATCGTCTCAAATAGCCCTATATCAGATTCGGATGGAAATGAAATGCCTAAATCCGAAGAAACTGTACAAAAATCAGTGTTCAGTGATTCGATTGAAGAGGCTGAAACAGAAACCTGTAACTCTGTGACCCCATCCTCTAAGGCTTCCTATGTGTATCACCAAAGAACCAAAACGACTCGGGATCGAAAACTAAAAATAAAAAATTTGCGAAGAATATTGTATTCATATGCAAAACTTCACCTCATAAATAGCAAGTTAATACAGTTTGAGGGTAAACAAATCCTAAAATCTTAGCTGGAATCTGTATTCTTTCCACGCACAATACATTACTTCTCCATCGTGAGGAGCATGGCCGTATCTGACTACCGAGCACACCGGGCATGGGTCCGGGCCGATCCGTGCAATCATAGTGAAAATCCGGGCAAGGAAAAATGTCTTTGTCAGAAATCAAACTAAACAATTCACAAAGAAAGAAAGAAAGAAAGAAAGAAAGAAAGAAAGAAAGAAAGAAAAACGAAGAAAACATCCGAATAAATGCCGTAAAAATCTGTTTGTTTATTTATTTATTTTGAGAGAAAAGACTGGTTATACTCAGAAAGACCGAACCCGATGACCTGCTTTCGTTCACGTTCTGTGCCTAATTTCCATTGTAATAGCCGAAAAATCCGTAAAAATCATAGTTTCTGGAAACGGATGACACTGATGACGTCATCATATTGTCAACTAATTAATCCGGGCAATTTTCTCTGTGCCCAGTGTGTTTGTTTTTTGTTTTTTTAGCATCAGCTACGGCCCTGGTGAGGAGTTTGCTTTATTGCCCAGTGCCGAGACGTCCCAAAAAATATTAAGTGCCGAGCGGGCCTAGATATTTCTACGTAGTATGGCCGTTAAATCCACTTTAAACCTCGGCCTTGTATTACATCTATTTTTAACGTGAGCGCCCTGCTAAATACCACAAATCCTAACCTTGAAGACGAAACTATTAAAGAAATAGTAGTGAATACTTCTAACTACTTATGCTTTGCAACACAGTGGTCATCAAACTTTCTGCAACCAGAGACCACCTTTTATTTATCTTCCTTCCCTCAGCGACCCATATTTAAAATGTCTTTGAACTGAGCTACTTCGGAATACAATCTTCAATTTTCAATCTTTTTTCACCTGTCAAGATGGGCTTTGCATCTGCCACATTGTGACCGGTATGTTTGAAACAACTGGAACCGCCAGTAGCCTCAGCAAATGGTGACTCTTCATCGACAGCACACCCAGCAGCCTCAAAATTGGGCTGCTTCATAACGGGAACATAATATCCATTTTCTGGTCACTCGGCACCGCTCAAAGAGAAATACAGCAGTGTCAAGATCTTGCTTGATACCATGAAATATAAAGAGTACAGTCGAGAGAGCTCACACTGATGTTGGCAATTAAAATGGTAACTAAAATGTAAGAAAAGTTGAGAATTTGGATAAGGTTCAAAATTTCCCCTCCAGCGTCAAGTTCAGAATTTTCCCCCAAAATCTAGTTAAGCAAATACATTAAATAACCCCAATAAATCAAGCAAATAATATATTAAGTACACTAAATCAAAATACAGCCGATGCTACTGAACAGAAATGCACAACCGTGATTAATCCCCAACTTTACTAACTAATTAAATAAACAAATATTGCACCATACGTGATGTAATCATACTAATTAGGCTAAATGGTCTTCATAATCATAAACTTTATTTTGCAGTAAGAGGTTGAAAAGAGAGGATTGTTATCTTAAAATCAACTTGAAGTGTAGTGGATATAAGCTCGGTACGAGAAATCGGAGACCCGAGTTTGAATTCCAGATGAATTCATTTTAAATATCATTAAGAAAAGCATTAATCCATCGCTTCTCTCACCAGCATTGGCTAAATAGCAGAACAGATTGGATTTTTTTCAGCCTTGATTAGAAATCATGTCTCTTTCAAGATATGATCACCCAAGCGTGTATCACTTTTGGTGCTTAACTTACTGACCTGAAAGAATCTCACGCCTCGAGCACGCTTCTTTTTGCTAAAGCTGAAGGCTACTTTTGTTCACAATTAGTGGGAGCAGAAACTGCTCGGTTTTATAGGAGTTATAATTCACTCCTTTTGCTACTCCTAAAATAAAATAAATTGTCGTTGTAAAATTAGAAGGGTTACCGTCTTAGTTAGTGTAGAATGGAGACATTTCTTTCTTTTTCAATTCTTTTTTTTAGAAAATTTCCTTTTACTTGAAGACAATATCCGCGTTTTCTTTTTTGTTTTTTGTTTTTTTTGTTTGTTTGGGTTTTTTTGTTATTTTTTGTTTTGATCTGATTCAAAGCTAAAGAAAGATGCATTTCTTTTTTTTTTTTTTTTTTGTAAAGAGAGTTGTTAGAGTCTAAGAAAATTTAATCTTTGTCGGCTGGGTATTTATCTGTCACAATATATGTGGTCGAGTTTGCATGTCTGTATCAGTTAATTATTCATACGAGTCTTATTTCATTTATAAATAATAGAATTTTTTTTGTTTTCATAAAAAATTGAAACGGCAGAAACGATTGAATCTTAATTCAGCTTTACTTTTTATTTTTAAAAATATTTTTACACTTTCACATTAATTTGAAGCCTTTAACAAGTTTAGTCAAATCACGTAAAATCCCAATCAAATCACGTCAAATCCTAATCAAATCTCGTCAAATCCCAATCAAATCACATCAAATCCCAAACAAATCACGTCAAATTCCAATCAAATCTCGTAAAATCCCAATCAACTCTCGTCCCTAAAAGAGACTTCATTCAAATCAAATTCGTTTGAATTACCAGTTTAAAATCTTAATCAACCCTGCGAAGTTTGAAAACTGGTGTTCCCGGAAAAAATAACTTCAGATATTCAGATTTCGAACAAAAGTTTCTACATCAAATGTATGTAAGCTTCATGTAAGCTTAATTTGCACAATGTTCGAAGTTCCGAAGTCAAAGTAGAGATTTTTGTTCTCTGTAGGAATATCCATGTATCGTACTCTTAATTTTAAACTGTACGTTTTCTAATTTTTCTCACTTTTGGTGGAAGTATCAAATCTGTTCAAAATGCGTTAAATTTATGTGGGCAGGGGAAGAAAATTTTTCAATTAAAAAGCGTTATAGATGTTTTTACGGCCCACCCCAGTCGCTTTTCATACATGACAGACAACAGTTAAAAAATGGAAAACATTTTTACAATTACTATTCTAAAACAAAACAAAAAACGCACAAACTCGAAAAATCATTCCTTTTTTTTTTTACATACGTAAAGATACAGTTTATATAAGATTAAATTTCTAAAACATTTCTTCCCGTTAGTAATTGTTCTATTCATTTTCATTAGCACATAAAAAAAATTAAATGGTAAAATAGGGAACAATAAACTATGTGGATTAGATGAAAATACAATCGAGAATTTGTTGATGTAAATGACAATAAAATTTACATCTCGTTTTAACAGGTATATTTTCTAAAATCACTCAAAAATATCTTGAAATACTAAAGAATAAATTTATTCAATGAAATCGCCATTGGATTCAACCCGGCCTACAGACTACTTCGGAATTTTCTGCAACACATCTGGACGGTCTCTTTGTTTAAGTTGGTGAATGCTGCTATAATTCTTGTCTTTAGCTCGTCTTTTGGTGTTACAAGGAATTTTGTTGTCCCGCTCAACTGCATCCACAAACATAATAATCAATCAGATTGCAGATTGAGAAGTTATGTGGTCAAGTGTAAGGCCAGAGAAATTATCCAACAACCAAGACTGGGTCCTCCTGCTTGTGTGGCATAGAGCAGTCGTATTGCCAAACATCGTGTCTTTTAACAGCCACCCTCTTGACTCAGGGCAGCACTACCTCCTCAAGGTACTTTATGTAGGCTACTGTGTTAAGTCGGAGATCCTCAACAACAAATTCGGGAGCTGCCGGGCCTTCGTAATCATCATTAGACTGATCCAACTGTCTCTTTTCTGCATTGTCCTCAGATTGTGACACAAAAACTCTGAAATGTTAGTATTGGAGCTTCCGGCACGAATGCCAAGAAGTACAGCATGCCGTTTCTAAATGGCGGGCGAACTGAATTGCGTCATGGTGCTCTTTTTCTTATAGACGGTGCCCAGTTGACGTTAGTGTAGTGTGTGGTCGACAAAATAAAAAAACAAAAACTTGCATGCGTGAAATCAAAATATAAAAGGTCAATAATTTACCTATATATATATATATATATATATATATGCCAAAATACACACACACAATATATATATATATATATATATATATATATATATATATATTGTGTGTGTGTTGTGTATTTTGGCAGCATTTGTTCATTAATACAGAAATAATATACACAAATTTTGTTTATTTATTTTGTGTAGGATCCTTTCGTATAGTCTGATAAGCTTGATGGTACTATCGTTAAAAGACGACAAGAAATCACAGTAATTGTTGATTTTTTTATCAGGTCTGAGCTTTCGGCTTACATAAGCCATTATCAAAGAATGAACATTAAAATATAGTGAACATAGAACATTTAAGTTATTAACAAAGTGGAATTAAACAAAGAAAATTAAATCAAAGAGACGAGTTCATTTTTAACGTGACGGATGGCGGCAGACGGTGACAAATTGGAAGAATAGAATAATTATTGCAATTTATACTTATTTCTATAACGACACATACTAATGATCTCCCTCTCTTTATTTAGGAGTATATATATATATATATATATATATATATATATATATATATATATATGCAGGTTTCATGAAAAATGACAGACAAAGTGTTATGGTTAATTTTTTTATGTAATTCTTTTTCATGATTCTTATGAGATTTTTTCTTTTGAAGACATAAATTATATAAAAATTATCCAAATATTTTGTTTATCCGAACTCTTTCAGCTAAACTTTCAGCCATTTTCGAAGATGAATGTTTTTTTGAGTGATTGGCGGACCCGTAAAGACGAAGGGTTTAATCCAAAAGATTATATCCAATTATTATAAATTATAAATCAAATTAAAATAGGGAGCTCGATGGATATTATCAAGAGCATTATAAAATATTGAGTGGATGACTCAACACATAAAACCGTTTAAGTACGTGTTGAATTTTCCTCTCCATATTATCTATATATATATATATATATATATATATTATGTAAATATTAGTCAATATCTCAATAAAAAAAGTACATGAGTGAATAAAGTTTATGTACCTACTTCAAGAATCAATCTGCAATGTGATTTTTACCCAATTGTTGCTCAAACAGCAATTTTTTAAAAGTTTTCTGCCACCCACATATCAGAATATTTGTACATTCGAAACTAGAAATTTCCTGGCACATTTTAAATTCTATCCTAGTTAAACAGATTATGCGATGAAAGTTGCTTGTATAGTCATTATTTTTATGATACAAGCGAAGAAAAGAGTAATTTATTTTTTTATCTGTACACGCAGACTGACAACTGGTTTCGTAGTGTAGTGGTTATCACGCTCGCTTCACACGCGAGAGGTCCTGGGTTCGATCCCCAGCGAAATCATTAATTTTATGTAGGTACTTTATTTTCGATACCTAATATTTAAACTTATTTTTTAAAATTAATTTTTTTCCTGAAACTTTAATGAAAGCTAAATGAGATAACTTACTATTTCCACTAAACAAAATAGTCGTGTGTATTTCAAACAGAAATTATATTCATTGAAATATAAAAGTTTGAGTTTTTTTTTTTAATTTTTAATTTTTCGGCTATATTTTGAGCGATAGAGATATTTGTAAACAAATTAAATCTTGCAAAAATAAAATATACATCTCTCACTCGTTATTTTTGGAAATTTATCAAATTTAAAATTAAATTAATTTGATTTGAAAGAAATATTATTTATTTATGGCATGAAATTTAGAATAAAAGTATTTCTTATTCGCAAAGGTCTGACTCGTTGACCTTTTAAGTAGGCGATGACCACCTGTCAATCAATCTGGAAGTATGGTGACCAGTAGTAGTAAGCCTCCGTCAGTCAGGATTGACCATGGGTAACATCCTAGTTGTCTGATTGGCTGGAGCATCTGTGTCTTTGACTGTAGAAGCCGATGCGGGAGTGACAGTCTTTGTTGCAGAGGCTGCATTTATGTTTTGTTTCTGGTCTGTCGAAGCTGTCATTTGGCTTTTTGCGAACCTGTCTCTCCATGGCAACTTGTGTCAGTTGCTCCTCCTTTGATGTGAGTTGTTGGGCCAGGATTTTGGTCCGGTTGACTGCTACGCTCTCCCATGACTTTGTGTTGATGGCCACAGCCTTCATGTCGCGTTTTATGATGTCACGATACCGCAGCTGTAGCCGCCCAGTGGCCAGTTCTCCATATAGGAGGTCTTTTGGAATGTGACCGTCTTGACTCAGGGCGCATGTTTATTTTTCCCAAGCTAATGGTCAGTCCAATGCCTGAGAGAAATGATCCATCAGTGATTGAAATTCATGCTGGGTGTGGGGTGCTAATGCCGTATCATCAGCACATATGTCTCTGATAAGGACTTTGTACCTTAGTCCTGGTTCTGAGTCGGGCGAGATTGAAAAGCCTGCCATCTGATCTCGTATGCAGGTAAATATCTTCCCATGATGTGCCGAATGGGTGCTTCTGAAGTAGCACAAAGAAGATTCCGAAGAGAGTGGGAGCGAAGACACAGTCCTGTTTGACCTCAGCACTGGCAGATGAATTCGTGCAGAGGAAGCAGTAGGATAGTCTTGCAATGCTTGATAAATCAGAAGGAATTCCATCACTACCTGGAGCTTTCTCTGTGACTTCGCTGAGTTCCTCTATCGTCAGCTCATTTTCGAGCTCTTCCATGACACAAAGGTACTCGATAGCATCAAGGGCTGCAGTGGTGGATTTGAGGGTAGCTGTTTTGTTTTGCACTGGTCCCATTGCTGTCTTGATGCCATCATACATTCCTCTGATAATCTCTGTTATCTACTGCTGTATGAATGCTTTCACTGGGCTCTGTCCAGTACTCGTTGATGTAGAGTTTGGCAGTCTGCTGAGCTTTGCTCTTGGAAGCCCAAAGGATTTGAAGGTTTCTCTCGTTGGGTGACCGCTTGTATTCTGCTAGAGCGGAGCGCTTGGCTTTGAAGCGTAGGGAGCTGGTTAATGCTTCTTTAATTCGGTCTTGGGTCAGACTTAATCAAACTCCCTACAGCTTACAAGTTTTATGCAGAATTATAATCAGAAAGGTTTTCATCATCAGAAGCTTGGCAGTCAGCTGGAATGTGTGGATCAGTGTAGAAGAGTGAGACAATAAAATATACATTTTGAATGTTAAAATAGAAATTTATTAAAAGGAGGAATAATATAAGTTGTAGAAGTCAATGTTCAATTAGAAACATTATTAAAAGTTTAAGGGTAGAGTTCGTACAAAATGTTCTAGTAGTGATTGTTGAAATAGATAAGGAGAAAGAGAAAGAGGACAATGTTCGGGCCGCTTGAAGCTTGAAGCTACATCTCAGATGTGTGTATCTCTTTTGTTGTTCCCATCACTCCCTCTTGACTGACGCCAAGGTCATTTATATAGTCTTTTTGAATTTAGTACTGGATCGCTAAGTTTTCAAGTCGGCTTACGGCCTATAACGTTGAATACACCGGTTCTCGCTCGATCACCGAAGTTAAGCAACGTTGAGCCTGGTCAGTACTTAGATGGGTGACCGCTTGGGAATACCAGGTGCTGTAAGTGTATAGTGACGGATGTGCGTTGTGGTGCAGTGGATATCGGCTCGGAAAGAGAAATCAGTGAGCCGAGTTCGAATTCCATTTGAATACCCTGCACTCACTTAAGCACTGGTACCCTTGGGAAAGGTATTAATCCGTCCATTCCCTCCAGTTATGGGTTAAATAACAAGGGCAGTACTTGGGGACCCTGCTCTTAAAAAAACAAATCCCAATGAATCGTGAAAAGAAAAACGTTGTAAAAATAAAAAAAATAACCTTACCCAAAATCACTGGTTATGACCTTAAAATGATCCCATAAGGATTGATAGGTCGTTAAGCCTCACAAACAAACAAGTTCTCAAGTCGTGCAAGTCGCTCCCATTGGTGAAAAATCATTTAAACATCTACTTGCGAAATCTGGTTTCGTTAAGCACATAGTCAATCCTATTTCTATTTGAGAAAACCAGGATTTCACACATCGTTGTGAATTTTTGTAAAATTGAAGAAGAGAGTTGCTTTTAATTAATTTCTTATCCGCTACAGATTTAATGATAGGAATTAATTCAGTGAACTTTGACTCAACCCAGTCATGTGATTTCCAGATATTTCTTCCAAAGGTGGCCAAGGCATAGCTGCAAGGTTTAGTTGTCTAATCTTGTTGACATCAATGCGAGGATTCCCCTGCTTCTTGCCATGATGTAACCTCTTCGGGTGGAGTAGTCTGTGTCGCAGTCGGCGCTGTGACAATAGCGAGTGTGAAGAACGTTCTTAATGGCCGTTCGTCTAACAATAATTAAATCCAACTAATGCCAGTGCCCTGACCGTGGGTGTCGCCAAGAGACCTTGGGTTGGGGCTTGGTCTTGAAGGAGTTGGTTATGCACAGATTGTGGTATGTGCAATTGTGCATAGTTCAAGTAGTCACTGGACATTGCTGTTCATCTTGCCGACACCAAACTGTCCAAGAAACGAGGACCACAAGTCGCGATCAGCACCCACTGTGGAATTGAAGTCGCCCAGGAGAACGAGCGATCCCTTGTTTGCGATGCTGATGATGATGAGAGTATCGGGGCATACATGCTGACGAGGGTACCAGGACCTGCTGTGGTGTTGAAGTGAGAAGTCACTCAGAATTTAGAATAAAAGTATCTCTTTATCACAAAGGTCTGACTTATTTACCTATCAAGTAGAGGATGACAGCACCTATCAATTAATCTGGAAGTATGGTGACCAAAAGTCGTCATAACACAGTTTGACATTTCATAAGGGGGAAAATGTTTAAAACATGTGACATTTAATGATAAGTGTCTTATAAGTTTCCATAGTAAAAGAAAATATACAGTTTAACAAAATAAAAAAATTAGAAATTATTCTAAAAATCTTAATTTTAAATGATTTGTATTAAGCTTATGAATTTATATATTCTTCTCAGAAATATACAATGGCAACAAAATGTTCAATTTTCCTTACAGTAAAGATTGTTTTATGAAGTAATTAAGTGATCGTTTGGATGATAGGAAATGTTTGGACACACTTACTTCAGTCAGTAAGTCAGGCAGTCAGGTAAGTGCCATACGTGATACACGCTCCAAAAAGACATGACCTTTTTTGCAGAAAATTTTCCCGCATTACGTTGCCATTCATTTCTGCAATAGACTGATTACACCAAAACGCACAACCAAATATTACATCCGAAGCAAAAAAAATCCCTTTCCCGCAAAAATAAAATCTAATCTAAACTTATTTATAAATGGAACTTTGTCTGTGTGTGTATGTGTGTGTGAGTGTGTGTCTGTGTCTATGAGTGTATGTGTGTCTCCGTTACCTATAGACTCCGAAACGGCTGAACCTATTTTCTTGAAAATTTACACGGTTGTACTATAAGCGTCTGCGAGTGTTCTTAGCTAGGTTTTGTGTCGAGGTACCTCCGATAAATATCGAAAATCGATAATCTAATAAATCTGGTTATAGAAGGCGTCGTCCGATTTTAATCAAATTTGATACACTCATAGACAAAGACATAAGAAACGATATTCAGAAGTTTCAGGGTTACAGTTCTTACAATAGTGCATAAAATCAATAATATATATATATATAAAAGGCAAGATGTTTGTGTGTGTGTCTGTTTATCTGTCTGTATGTCCTTTATACAAATCCACAATTTTTATCCGATTCTCACCAAACTTCACACAAATATTCTTTAGGCTGGGTCTGATCTCCAGGACCATGGATTCATTTTAAAGCTTTCATTACACCCGAGCAACGCCGGGCTATACTGATAGTACAATCTAAAATGTTTGTAAATTTTTTTGTAGCATTTGATCTAAATGAGACACTGTATAAATGCAGATATTAACTGACATCCCCATATAGGCACGACGAGGTAGAAAGTCATGTTTAATTTGGGATGTAATAGGCGTACATACAGGCTAAAGAAAAAATAAGGTTCTTCTGGGCAAAGAAGATGTGCCGAGGAAAACTACAGTACTACCTTTAAATCGATGGGGCGGTGTTGCCTAGAGGAGCAGCACTACTGGAGAGAGTCAGGCAATAGCTGATCTGATATTGACCAGTACTAGAAATTTAAATATTTAATCAACTTGATATTTAATGAAAAGATTATGTAATATTTTGCAAACCGTTCTTGACAATTTGCCGCAAAATAAATACATAAAATAAAAAAAAATCGTTTTAAAAATTGAATTCTCAAGTTATAAGGCAACACTAAAATTTCTGTTTTAAACTTATTGTTATAGGGGAGGTAAAAAATAGGATTACATGTATAGTTTATTTGGCTTAAAAAGCTAAACCTCGATTGAAACAGTAACAGAAATATTTTTGCATTAGAAAATTAATCAATCATTTCAGACATTGCCTAGATTCCAACAATACCCCAGAAGTGTTATATTGTTGCTTGTAAAACTAATTATTGAAGGAAGCAAAAAGAAACTATGTGTGAAATGAATAAAATATCAGTTTACTGTTTTGCAAAAGCCAAAAATAAGAGAGAGTCATGGAGAAAAGCAGTTCCAAATGCCAATCAGAATGTTACAAACATCACAGTTATTTGTCAACTACATTGGACTTTAAAGTTTGATACCATACACTCCTTGGAAAAAGATTGCCCCAAACACCTACCATCTGTATGACCAGATGTGCCAAAGACTCAAATACCGACTGCTATTTTGAAGGAATATTTAAAAAAAACTCCAGTATTGCTAGAAATCCAACTGAAGATCAACGTTTATTTAGAACTAGCAGTATAGCCCAGCGTTGCTCGGGTGTAATGAAAGCTTTAAAACTAATCCATGGTCCTGGAACTCAGACTCTTTGGACGTTGGCACGAAAGACTAAAAAGCAATAGTTGTTTCCAGTTAAAGCGAAACCGTAGACTCAAAGAAAAATGAATGGATGTAAGTCAAATGTTGATTTCATGGTATCAATATCAAATAAGTTTTTTTCGTGGCAAACTGAATTT
The DNA here is from genome assembly GCA_037127315.1 of Ascarosepion bandense. NCBI lineage: Eukaryota > Metazoa > Mollusca > Cephalopoda > Sepiida > Sepiidae > Ascarosepion > Ascarosepion bandense. The sequence goes on along the minus strand of JBBBDQ010000346.1, from coordinate 2,725,492 downwards.
TGAAGGCTAAATAAGTCCACTGAGTAAATGGTATCATGACTGAGACTAAGAAGTACAATTATACCTACTTAGAGCCAAACCCGAAGCAAAAACTAAAATAAAAGGGCTGAAAAAAATGCACTATTCTAAGAACTGCAACCTTGAAACTTCTGAATATCGTTTCTTATGTCTTTGTCTATGAGTGTATCAAATTTGATTAAAATCGGACCACTCTTTCTATAAGCCGATTTTTTCGATTATAGATTTTCGATATTTATCGGGGGTACCTCGACACAAAACCTAGATAAGAACACTCGCAGACGCTTATAGTATAACTGTGTAAATTTTCAAGAAAATAGGTTCAGCCGTTTCGGAGTCTATAAGCAACGGACACACACACACACAAAGTTCCATTTATAAATAAGTTTAGATTAAGACAGGATTTTCTCTTACCATCATTAGCTACATTAAGGTGAGTGACATCAAAAGTTTCAAAACTTAATGAAAAATGTTTATTTCTGTTTGTATTTAATGGTCTTTATGCCAGTCAAAAATGGTACAGAATTCTCCATGATGAAGTATATATATATCAAGAAAATGTTATTATATCAAGGCAAACAGCCATTTGGTAAGTCAGTTGACAATCCATCTCAACTTGCTCTACTTGGTGTCATTTGCCCTTGTAATTTTTGTTGAACAAACTTTCTTATGGCATTTTATTGGTTTAAATAGGATTTCATTTCTGTACTTTCATACTCAGTTTACCACCTGCAAGCATTTCTTCAAATATTTAGTCTGCTTCAGCGACATAACAATAAAACTGTTGATAAAATAAAACAGGTTTCAATTAAAAAAAAAGTGTGCTTGGGCTTAAATAAATATATAGCTTCGTAGATTTTAAAATTTGGTTTTGATCGTAAAGAAAGTTTTTAAAAAATTCAATATCCACACTGCCGGAACCCAACCAGGGACCTTTAGATCTTCAGTCAAACGCTCTCCCGACTGAGCTATTTCGGCCGATGATGAACTTCCATTGTCATATTTGAATAACACTTAATTAATAGTAAGATATTACATTTCTTCTAACCAAATTAACTTTTAACCATCTTAATATTTCTCTTTATTTAAAAGATTAAAGTTTCCGTTCACACTGAACCGCCAAAGCCTGCTGCATTTTACCGGACCATTTGTGGTACGGTGGATATCGGCTCGGAACGAGAAACTGGGGAGCCGAGTTCCAATTCTAGTTGAATTCATTGTATTCATTTACGCGCAAATACCCTTTGGGAAAGGTATAATTAATCCGTCTCTTCCCTCCAGTTATGGGGGTAAATAGCAGGACAGATTGGGTTCTATAGCCTTGGTCGGCAACCAGTCTACCGCAGAAAGCAATGGCAACCTACTGCTGGATAATCTTCTGCCCAGTCAGTCATGTCTCTTTCGAGACATGATCGCCCAAGCGTGTATCACGTATGGCACTTAACTGACTGACTGACTTTAAAATGGGAAAGAAAACAAACAAAACAAAAAAAAATCAAGATAAAGCAACGTCGATCCTCACCGATCAGTAACCGCTTCACAATAATACCCAATGTTGTAAGCTTCGATGTGTGTTTAAGTGTCATGGACAATACATCGGAATTGCTAATCGAAGAATTCAGATCCAATTGCAATTGGCTTCGTTTCAATTAGTAATGGCACATCTTTCATGAAAAGTTCTTTTTATGAAGAAAACAATCCCAGTCAAAATAGTAACTATTTTTGTTGAAATTGTTTAAAACATTATTATTAAACATTAAGCGTTATTTACTTCTTAATTTTCACTGAACACATCTGTCATCGTTAAACACATTTTACTATGAAAGCTGCTTTGATGAACATTATTTTTATGAGATTATACGAGACAAAAGTGATTGCAGTCAGCGCATTCTTCACGATAGTTTCATCATAATCTAATCTACTTAATCGGTATGTGGTTCCGTAGTGTAGTGGTTATCACGCTCGCTTCACACGCGAGAGGACCTGGGTTCGATCCCCAGCGGAATCACGTAACATAATTTTAACTTTATTTATTCATCTGTTAGTGTTTTTTCTCTTCCTGTATGTTTAAATTGGTACTTCTGTCTCGTCGCTATAACTCGTACGTTAATTTAACTGATTATATTTATAATAAATCTTCTTATTCAATGATTTAATCGAGATAGGCTTAGATCAGTCAGTCAGTTAAGTGCCATACGTGATACACGCTTGGGCGATCATGTCTCGAAAGAGACATGACTGATTGGGTAGAAGATTATCCCGCAGTAGTTTGCCATTGCTTTCTGCGGTAGACTGGTTGCCGACCCAATTTGTCCTGCTATTTAACCCATAACTGGAAGGAAGAGACGGATTAATACCTTTCCGGGCAAGGGTATTTGCGCGTAAGTTAATACAATGGATTATGTATAGCTTAAAATTCTTCTGATGCCGGAAATTGTGACATTTTTCTTGTTGGGATTCCTCTACCGAGATTTGATTTTTTTTTGTTTGTTTGTTTTGTTTTAATCTGAGTGTTTCCAAACATTTAACAATGACACATCTTTTATTTAAATCAAACATAACAATGGTTATTCAGTAAAGGAAAAGTAGACTGCTAGATACGAATTTGCACGAGATACTAGATTAGCAACTAGATCCCACCCTTTTACAGTGAAACCGATAAAATGCAACCGCAACTTCTACTCCAACAGTTTCTTCCCTCGCACTTCCCGACTGTGGAATTCCCTTCCACACGATTGCTTCCCCGACGGCTACAATCTCCAGGAGTTTAAATGTAAGGTCAATAGACACTTCCTAACACACTAACCTGCTCCCATTCTATCAAACACTCTTCCCATCTGCCCAACCCTCATCCTCGCTATCCTTACTCATCTGTCACCTTCCTCCTGACATTCTCTATGTCTAACCACTCCTTCTCTTTACCTTCCCCTATGTAGCCCCAAGAAGAAGCAGAACATCAGTTGAAATAACATTGATATCAAACATTTATAAATCAAAACATTTATAAATCAAAGTCAAACATTTATAAATCATTTTCAGTAAAAGAAAAGTAGAAGCAGAACATCAGTTGAAATAACATTTATATATTTTCTCAGAAATAAGCAATAAAAACAAAATGTCCAATTTTTCTTGCGGTAAAGTTTGTTTCATGAAGTCATTAAGCGTTCGTAGGATGACAAGAAATGTTTCGACAGACTTACTTGGTGACAGTCAATCGGCTCATTGCAATACGTGTTACACGTTTTGGCGATCATGTCTCGAAAGAGATATGATTAACTGGGCAGAAGATTTTCCGCAGTAGGTTGCCATTACTTTCTGCGGTAGTCTGGTTGCACCACAACGCACATCCAAACATTACAAGCGACTCAAAAAAAAAAAAAAAACATCACATTCGCGCAAAAATAAAACACAGTCTAAAATGATAGTAGATTTTTGTATCATTTGACCCAAATGTATAAATGTAGATATTAACTGACATTGCCATATAAGAAAGACACGGTAGAATGCCATGTTTTAACTTTTATTTTTAAAATTTCAATTTAAAAGTTAGTTATAGAAAATGACTGGAGGTACCCATTTTACATATTTCGTGTTTCGGATAATTTCTTAGAAATCATTTCGTTCTTGGCTGTCCAACCACTGAGGAATTTTCATTTGAACTTTTAGTCTCTTTGCAGCTGGTCAGTAACCGGTGCCATCTTTGATGTTCCCTTCTTTAATGTCAAACGCCTTCTTAGATGTTGACGATTTGGTTTTCACCTCTTGTTGTTAAAAGTTTTCTCTTAGCTTCTACTGTTCGGGTATTTACTAGAGTTTGAGACCACGTCTCTCATTGGTCTGGATGTATGAAAATATAATTTTTCATGAACTGAAAATGGATCCTTCACAAATTTTGGTGAATTTCAAAAGCTCAACTGAAAAGATCATAAAATGTAACAATTTTTACACAAATCGTCTGGTTTTCATAAAAAATACACTTGCCTCAAAATAACGTGTCTTAAAAAGAAAGCCTAGACGATTAAACATTTATACAAGGTTGACATTTTTAAAATAATATTTTTTTTTGTTCTTGTTTGTGTTTTTTTTTTTTTTTTTTTTTTTTTTTGGCAAAGCCGAATGGGGTTAATAGAGTATCGTTCAAAATGAGTTAAATTAAAAAAAAAGAAAACTAATTAACAATAAGTTTAGCATAATTTAATAAATGGCTATAAACCATCGAAAATAAGGTCGGCTTTTTTAAAGAATTTGTTTTTGTCAGTTAGATAAGAACCATACGTGATACACTGTTGTGTTGCTTCGTTTTGGTATAATTAGAAGATAACAAAAACTTGAATTAATGATGTTTATTTTTGGTATAAAACTTTAGGTTTTTACATCAAGTTACAACCTTTAAATTTTGTGTGGATACAGGAGCAGACTAGATAAAATTCTCTTCACTGTGGGATGCTAGTAGTAAACGAGCCTATCCCTTCTGGACTCTAGTTGTCAACTCACTAGCCTCTTCCCCTTTTCAAATGTTTTACACAAAACTACTGTCCTTAACTCCTACTTCTTACTCCTACTCTCACTCCTACTCCTACCAAAAGAAACAGTTCCTTAATTTGCCGCCCAATTTTGATTTCTTGGCGTCAATGTGTCTATCTTTTTCTATTTTTAGAACACTCGCCATTTTATAAACCATAACAACACGTCTGGGCGATCATGTCTCGGTAGACTGGTTGCTGACAAAGGCTATAGAACCCAATCTGTCCTATCCTATAACTGGAGGAAAGAGACGGATTAATGCCTTTCCCAAGGTTATTTGCGCGTAAGTGAATGCAAGGAATTCAAATGGAATTCAAACTCGGCTCCTCGATTTCTCGTTCCAGCCGATATCCACTGCGCCACAACGCACATTTTTTTTGTAAAAAAATACGTAAATTTAAGCGTTGTCTATACAGGGGAGGTAACTCCTAAAATTGAGTTACCTCCCTTTTCTACTTTTATTCTTTTTCTACTTTTATTGGAAAAAACTTGGCCTTCAAATACGCTGACGTTTTTTGCTGCATTAGTTATTAAAGAATCCTTAATGCAATATAATGAAAATATATAATAGGAAATCAAAGAAAATGACCAAAATTAATATCCTGAGTTCGATCCTTAGCGGGTACACTAAATATCGGTCCCTCCAATTCGCTAATAAAAAGATAAAAAAAGACTCTAGAGGGAATCAAAAAGTGATCTAGTTGGAGTGTAATACCATGAAAGTCGAAATAATGTAGGTGGATTATTTAATTTTTGAAAATATATATTTTCTTTATAAGAAATCTTACTTGAAACGAAAATTTAGAAAATAACAATAATAACTCTCATCACCTCTCCGCAAATTTGAGAAATAAATTTTTGCGAACCAGTGTGAAAATTTTTTTGAGCTAATACAAATCTTATATTAAAAAAATTCACACCTCGATGTGAAATTAACTTTTAAACATAAAAACAGAAGCACACTGTTTATTTGGGTTCAAAAGCAATTCGGAGGCCTGTTTGATCTACACGTGCGTACACATGTACTCATACACAAACCCACAATATGGACGAGATGAGCCAGCAGCCGCCAACTAAGGCCTTGTCCACGCACTGAGAGAAACATTAGACTGACTGTGATTAAGTAAATCTGCGACACATTTCGCAGCATCCAACGAACACTTAATTAGTTGATAAATTAACTTCACCTCAAGAAAAATTGAACATTGCCTTGCAATTGTAACATTATTGTATATTTCTAAGAAGAATAATAGTTATTTTATTTCAAGTAACGTTCTGCTTTTTCTTTTCCTTCAGTAAATAACCTTTTCCTTTTTAAGTTTCATTTAAAGATGTGTTGTTAAATGTTTGGGATCCCGATACTTCGATAAGAAAATTTCGCTGTTCGGAAAAGGGGTCCCAACAAGAGAAAGTGGTACCATATTTTCCTGCTTTTTAGATATATCGAAGATTTTTAGGGGATACATATCTATCTATGTCTCATCTCAAATTGATCACTGAATACGATGATTCGTAAGAAATATAATATATAAGAAATCAGTTAAATATATGTACGCGATATGGCGATGAGACAGCGCCACTAATTTAAACAAGCATTGTGATGAAGAAAAAACAAAACAAAACATATTTCCAAATAATTTTGACTGATTCCGCTGGGGATCGAACTCAGGACCTCTCGCGTGTGAAGCGAGCGTGATAACCGCTACACTACGGAACCAACTGATACACAAATATGTCAGATTAAGAAAAAATAGCAATAACAATAAGCAAACTTAAATCACTTCTGTCTCTTCTCTTTTTTCGTCTCATAAAAATAATGATTATCCAAGTAGCTTTCATAGGAAGATCTGTTTAGAAAATGACTGGGATTGTTTTCTTTATAAAAATATTTTTCATGAAAGATCAGCCATTACTAATTTATAACTTAACGAACCCAATTGGAATTGGGGCTCTACTCTGCGATTAGCAATTCTGAGCCATTATTCTCATGTGACCAACCACACATTCAAGCTAACAAGTCTGGATATTCACAAGCGATCACTGATCAATCAAGGATCGACGTTGCTTAACCTTCAATTTTTTGTTTTGTCAAGTTTCTGTTCATTCCTATGACAAACAATATCCTGATTCATGATAAATTTACTTTCGGCTACATCGAGGTGGTGCAATGGTTAACAAGCTTGTCTTACTAGAATCATTACAATTGAGTAGTGATTTCGATCCTCACTGGGTGTCCCTTATTTTCGGCCTTGTGGTACATCTAAGCTATGCTTAGTAAAAATTTTCCAATCTTCTCACTTTGTTTTTTTTATTTTTTAGTAGATAGATCTATCTATCGCCCGGTTCACACTCCACCCATGTATATTGAACAGGTTAAGAGACTCATCCCTTGTTCCCTGTTTATGATGTGGTTTCCGGCTTTCTCTTTTACAATCTTCTCACTTTGTTTTTTTTTTGTTTTTTTTTTCAATTGGAGTAGATAGATCTATCTATCACCCGGTTAACACTCCACCCATGTCTATTGAACAGGTTAAGAGGCTCATCTCTTGTTCTCTGTTTAGGATATGGTTTCCGGCTTTCTCTTTTCCGATCTTTTCACTATTACGTAGCCCCCTGCACATCAGTGGCTTTACTGCCTTGCTCGGGGTGATACGATTAAAAAAAATCACCAAATTAATTAAATGTACTTTCGTAATTTACTAAATATTTGGCATTTTTATTTACATTGTGATGCAAAGAAAAACATACCTTCGAGATAAATAATTGAACTGCAAATACAATTGAGTGATCTTGCTAGGGATCGAACCGAGGTTCATCTGGTCTGTGAAGCGATCGGGATAAACACTACACTACAGAACCAATTTTCGCTTTGCATAATCAGATTAAGAATTAATTACTCTTTTCTTCTTTCGTATCATAACAATAATTACCATCCAACTAGCTTTCATAGTGAAATCTCTTTAACGATGACAGAGTTTAAAATACTATGGTAGTCAGGGACAGACTGGCCTCGGACTTAGCCCTTGGAGAACGTACCAGTATTCCACTAGATAACCAGATGGAGATACTGACTTTCTGCACAGAGACAACACACTTCGGAATGTGTTCAGACATTTATCGACAGTATAAAGTTTTAGCAATGGGCTCGTCATTATTATCATCACTGGCTAACATATACATGGAATACTTTAAAGATCGCATTAGAATCCACAATTCTACAGCCAACTCTATGGCTGAGATACGTAGATGACAGCTTCATACTCTGGCCACACCAGGAAGAGGTCCAGACGCTACTGGACCATGTGAATTCAATGAGATCATCGATACAGCTCATAATGGAAAAAGAGAGTGACAATAAACTTGCATTTCTGGATGTACTAACTCGAACAGAGGGAGTGTTCAAGACATCCGTATACCGCAAGCCATCATTCACCGAACAATACCTCAACATCAACTCTCACCACCCATACAATGTAGAGAAAGTGGTCGTCCGCTGCCTGCAACGTCAAGCAAAAGTCATAAGCGGCGACCCAGAGACATACGAAGAGGAAATGATCAGTATGAGCAGTATCCTACAACGTAACAATTATCCAGGGTACATGGCAACAGCTCCAACAACGTGGTAGATAGGGTGCATGAGGATAAAATCTCTCAGAAAACAACCTCGGTCTGCCGGCCCCTATGTGAAGAAGTTATCGGAGAAAATACAAATGATCTGTGGTCCATATAACAACAGGACGACCTTCAGAAGTAGTTCTACACTTCGCAGGTACCTCTCCCAAGTAAGACCACCAATAGAGGAGAACATGACTAAGGACTGTGTATACCATTCCATGTAGCTGTTGAAAGAAATATAAAGGAGAAACGGGCCGCTCCCTGAAAGTGAAGCTATAAGAACATCGCAAAGCCATAACTCGAGGGGAAATAGAAAAATCAGGTTCAGCTGACCACAGGTGCCTTGAGGAGGTAGTGTAACGCGGTTAGTCAGGGTTTATCCTGGTCAACACTGCACCAGACATGACGCCACTCTCGGTTCGCTAGTCATGATGGCTTCGACACAGTAGCTGGTCTTGAAGTCGTCTATTACAACGGTGTTCTTCCTCACCCACGCTGTGAACTTTGATCTCGAGAAAGGCACGTTGAAATCTTACTAGATGTTTATTTACTACGTTAACCAGACCGAACGCGCGCGCACAATTGGGCTAATAAGAACGGCACAAAAAAGTAAATTGAAGAACGTCTGAATGATTTGCGGAAAAAGTCTTTATATATATATATATATATATATAAAACAACAACAACAACAACAAAAAGAAATAGTATATAACAGTCGTCAATTTCATATCCTTAAAACAGAGCGAAAGTTTTCATTTAAGAGTAATGTTTGTCTTAACACTAATTCAAATTCTCAGTTGGTAACGTTTATCACTCCAATCGGAGTTTTAAAGTTGTGACGATTCAAAATATCTTATTCAAGCTTTCCACCGAAGCTTTACGGAAATTGCCGAAGAGTGGTCTTTGTGATGGCGGCGATGAATTCGTTTTGTCTGTCTTAGCTTGGCGTGACAACAACGACTCAATTTGACTTTAACTCTTTCTCGGCTCTTTCTGTTTCTTATATATTCAGCCATGCCTCTAACGGAGGCGCGTCATTTGACTTTAAATCTTTTCGGTCGGGGGGCGGCAGGCTTCTCTACGTTTCTTTATAACTTTAGTCAGGAACTTTATCGGAGGCGACCGCTCTTTTCGTACGGTCGTGGCCTCCTATTTGGGAACCATCTCTCCCTTTGTCGTTACATTTCGACTGGTCCCAAATGTCGAGCGAGTGCGTGAATGTCTCTGCTTCCGAGTGTCGAGCGAGTGAGTGAGCGTATCACTGATCTTGACCCTTGGAGGCCCTATTTTTATGCATGTCTCAGACATAGGGTGTCCATGCCTTTAGCCAATTAAATTATTTTTTCCTCCACACGTTGAGGTGGAGTTACATCATTCCCTTGGTTTAACCAATGAAGTAACAATATTTCCTAATGACATCATTTCTTTACGTCTTCTTCCCTTTTAGATTACATCATTTATTTTTCTGACTTTAAAATTCGTTCTCAGGATTCAAAATCATTAAATCCTGAGGATTTAACCTTACCCGAACTCATCAAAAGTTTATGACAAGCCTGAAACAATATTCCGCTTTATATCACACAATGGCCAACAATATGATGGCCCCATTTGACCTGTCACTCACATCTGCAAAATGTTTTGATCAAGTCACTTTCCAGCCAAGATTTAAAAAATTTGCAAGATATATATTTTTTTCACAACTTCTTAGCTGCATTCATATCGTGTTCGACAATAAACAATTTATCCATTAAATTTATTTTTCTCTCCACTCATATTGTAATAGCTTGTTACTATTTATATATTTAAGGATCACTATTTTTTCTTGAAGGCAAAGAAAGCATAGTTCTTTTATAGATTTTGCTGTTCTTGCTTTTTTGAGAATTTTCCATTGGACCTTAGGTGTTTTATTTTCGCTTTTTAATTTCCAAAAGTGTTTGGAGAGAGATGTCATGTTTTGTTTTTCTTTGTTATGCAAATCAAATCTTTAACCAATGAGATTACTTCTGCCTCTACATTTCGAGGTAGAGTTACATCATTCCCTTGGTCTAACCAATGAAGTAACAATATTTCTTGATGACATCATGATTTCGAGGATTTAACCTTACCTGACCTCATCAAAAGTCTGCGACAGTCCCGAAACAGTATTTTATCTAAAGTTTATTTTTTTGGTTTCACCAGTTGCGAATACTTCCTGCTTTATATTAAGCAATGGCCTACAATATGATAACCCCATCTGACCTGTCACTCACATCTGCAAAAAGTTTTGATCAATTCAATTTCCAGCCAGTTTCCAAGATTTTAAAAATTTTCAATATATATTTTTTAACAATTTCTTAGCCGCATTCATATTGCGTTCGACAATAAATAATTTTATCATCTATTAGGCTTATTGTAACAAATAATCTGCAGAATTGATAATACCACTAATAATAATTTCTTTCACTCCGTCGTACCAAACTTAGGATTACATTTTTTTTTACATAATAAAATGATAGGTTACATTTTTTCTACATACTAAAATTGTGTTACAGTAGTGCTGCACTGAGTCAAGAGGGTGGTTGCTGGAAGACACTATGTCTGACAAAAGAACTCTGTACTTTGCCACAAATGCAGGAGAACCCAGTTCATTACCAGACAGTCATACTAGAAAAATATACAAATTTTCGATAACAAAAGATAAATATCAAACTGTATAGTTTATGTTAGATAGCAAGTCTCTTGCGAAAGTTTTAGATATGCGTAGTCGTGCACGCGCACACACACACACACACACACACACACACACACACACACACACACACACATATATATATATGCAAGTGTTTTTATATAGAGACTTTTGTGGCTCATTGAACATTTCTTCAGATGTTTATGTTGTAGATTATACGTTTTGCGGATAAAACCAATAATATATATAAACACTTTGTAAATCCAAAGATAAAGAAGACACAGGAAATGAACAATCTAACTGAGCGGTTGCATCAAAGATATTAATGACTACAGCCCAGTTCCACTCAATAAGCAATTATTGTTAAAAATTCTATCTGTTACTGCTTTTCACACATTCGAAAAACTAACCTCTTCTTATCAACCTTATACAACACAACAGCATTACTAATCATTCCTAATCAATATTGTACCAGACATTTCAACATTATTCATATAGTAAAGTTATTTAATGTTTATATAAAAATATATTTTAATACATATTGGTTGTGTATTCTTATTTTTATGATTGTTTATTTTCATACATTTCTTATGGTGGACTAAACTAAACATGACCAAACCAAATCAACGCTAAGCCACAAATAAACATACCTTGGTCCACCATAAACCCATTACCTTACATGATGTAACTGATCATGTCTCAGGAGAAATTCCGGATATATTAGGAAATTTCGTGGAGTGATTTACGTTGCTTTTGATAAAGTTTGAAAAAAGACTTTTTCTTCTCTGAGATTGGTTGTCAGCCAAGTGTACAGCCTAGCCTATCAATATATAGATAGACTTACTTGATGTTGGTATTTCAAGAAGTGTCTCAAATAAGCAAGTGACGGTTAATCTTTAAACAATAAACAAATTCTGTTTTAATATATTTTTTGATAGTCCGGTTTCTTTATTTCTTTCTTTCGTTTTTTCAAAATGAAGCACTTTCTGTCTTAATGCATTTCTTGAAGAAATGTTGTTTCGCTGTAAGTTACACACTATTTCATTATACGATGCCGGAATACAATCGGGGACACTACACTAAAGATGTTCTTGGCTAATACTTATCAGGCAGTTCTAAAGAATGTCTGATACACATTTATTTACCAAGGAAGCGAACGCCTCCAGTTCCTCAGATAAATATCGTCTGGCTACACATTTAGAAAAAAAAAATGCTTTGGTCTTTCCTCTTAATAATAACAAACATTTTGACGATAAAATTTTTTTTTTTTTTTTTTTATCAAGTTTAGAGTAGGTATGTACAAAAAATCACTGCCGATCTTCGATACCTCAATTTAAATTTAATTTTTAAAAATAAAAAACGTTTTCTTGAAGCTTTAATTTTACCTTTAATTGAAAGCCAAGAGATTAAATTTACTAATTACCATAAGCAAAATACCCTGGTTTAGTTCAAACCGAAATTATATTGCTCGGAATCAAAAATTTCACTGAAAAAAAAGTTTTTTTTAAATTTACCGCCATTATTGACGAATCGACAGATTATGTAAACAGTAGCTAAATTTCTGATTTAAAAATCTTGCAAAAAAAAAATATACCTCCTTGACACGTTATTTAAGTTGATTTTTATAATTGAAACCTTCCTTTATCTGATTTCACACAAGTATTAAGTGCTTACTGACTTGATATTTACGAAATAAATCACTCTTTAAAAACAGTAGCCCTCTTGTCAGCGCTTATCTAGGCGATAAATTACGTGTTGACAAGTAGCAGGTGTGAATGACGTTTGGATGGCGGCCGTAAGTGACAAAAAAATCGTGTAGCTTAAAACGTAATATTTGGAAATTGAAATTTTTTTTTGTTGTTTTTTAACTAAATAGTAAAATTAAAAATTTAATATAATATTTTCAGCAAGTATAACATTTTATAGAATTTTAGTTTAGATTTATAGCCAGACTATGCTTTCTGAATAAATAAAAGTAAAATATGCTTTCTGAATAAATAAAAATAAAATATGCTTTCTGAATAAATAAAAATAAAATATGCTTTCTGAATAAATAAAAATAAAATGTGCTTTCTGAATAAATAAAAATAAAATGTGCTTTCTGAATAAATAAAAATAAAATGTGCTTTCTGAATAAATAAAAATATGCTTTCTGAATGAATAAAAATTTAAATTTCTTTTAAAAGAAAGAATTAAATTAAAATAACCGAACTGTTATTTATTAATATTTTTCTGAAATATTAAATATTTTTATGTTTAGATATTACATATTTATCTTACATTATTAATATGCTTTCTGAAAAAATTAAATTTCTTTTAGAATAATTTTAATTTAATAAAAAAAGAATTAAATTAGAATCAAAGTTTGGTTTGTTTAGTTTTCGATGTAAGGGGAATTCATCCAAAGACTTGTTAACTTCTAAAAACAATACGACCTCTACGGAAACTTGTTTCGATCCGTATGGAACACCGTACTTAATAAAAATTTCCAAAATTTAATTATTTTTAATTATTTTAAAAGTAAAATTGGAGAATGATTTTTATTAAACTTTTCAATTTTCGATAGGCAATGTGATAATCAATTCTTAAGTAAGAGGAAATTAAACAACGTTTTAATAAAAGGTTTTTAAAATATTTTTAACACTTTTATGAATTATTATAATAAAAAATTAAAAAATAAAAACAATTATTTCAAAATTTTATTAGTAAACGAAAAAAATTTTTTTCTTCAGAGTATAATGTTTCTTATATATTATATTTCTTACGAATCATCGTATTCAGTGATCAATTTGAGATGAGACATAGATAGATATGTATCCCCTAAAAATCTTCGATATATCTAAAAAGCAGGAAAATATGGTACCACTTTCTCTTGTTGGGACCCCTTTTCCGAACAGCGAAATTTTCTTATCGAAGTATCGGGATCCCAAACATTTAACAACACATCTTTAAATGAAACTTAAAAAGGAAAAGGTTATTTACTGAAGGAAAAGAAAAAGCAGAACGTTACTTGAAATAAAATAACTATTATTCTTCTTAGAAATATACAATAATGTTACAATTGCAAGGCAATGTTCAATTTTTCTTGAGGTGAAGTTAATTTATCAACTAATTAAGTGTTCGTTGGATGCTGCGAAATGTGTCGCAGATTTACTTAATCACAGTCAGTCTAATGTTTCTCTCAGTGCGTGGACAAGGCCTTAGTTGGCGGCTGCTGGCTCATCTCGTCCATATTGTGGGTTTGTACCGTGAAAAAAGTGGGTTGTATCAGCATTACCACGTAACCTATTGTAATAAAGGCGTAATTTTTTTTAAGCCGCTAACTCAAATAAAACAACATTTTCTATCAAAATTTCGAAAATGTTAGCAGAGATTCAAAAAATTTTAAAAATAATTAAAAATTGCTTTGATCTTTCCTCTTAATAAAAATATAAATATTTTGATGGAAAAAGTTAGTTTTATTAAGTTTATGAACTTTTTATTCATACTATGCTGTTTCACGCTGTTTTTTAGCGATATTTTGTACGTACCTACTCTACATCACACTCTCTCGCCTGGAGGTGGACACCAAAAAAGTCAAACTAAAACTAAAAAGTCGCTCCCTGCATGTGGTCTCCAAGCATCAGTTCAGTAAAATGCCATACGTGATACACGCTTGGGCGATCATGTGTCGAAAAAGACATGACTGACTGGGCAGGAGATTATCCTGCAGTAGGTTGCCATTACTTTCTGCGGTAGATTAGTTGCCAACCAAGGCTATAGAATCCAATCTTTCCTGTTATTTAACCCATAACTGGTGAGAAGAGACGGATTAATACCGTCCCCAAGGGTATTTTCTCGAAGGTGAATGCAAGGAATTCAACTGGAATTCGAACTCAGCTCGCCGATTTCTCGTTCCGAGTCGATATCCACTGCGCCACAACGCACATCCTCTTCAAGCATCACATCCAGTTTAAATTTAATAATAATAATAATAATAATAATAATAATAATAATAATAATAATAATAATAATAATAATAACATTGAAAGAATCCCTGGAAACCCCAGCTTAAGAGATATACAAAAAATTGTCTTATTAAGTACAGCCCACACACTAAGGAAAACGTTATCTATGTAATGCTGGGGATGATAGGGAAGATAGAAAAACATGAAATGGAGTCATAACAACACGCCACTACCTGCCTTAGGTCTCCCCGCAGACTTGGTTGCTAGTGAGACCAAAGCAGAAATCGAAATATGTTGAAAAATGACATAATAATAATAATATTTTTTTAACCAGCGTCTTTCTTTTTGAATTCCAATCGCGTCTCTGTCAGCTGTCGCTTGGCAACCATTTAGAAGAAGGAAAACTTTGAACAACAACCCGCAACTCAAGGTGTTAATCGTGCCGAGGAGTGAATGGCTACTGCGTTATGAGGTCAAAAACGATCTCCTACAGGCTTCGGGACCCTGTTTTTAAAAGACCGTTACCCAACGTGCCGAGCAACTTTGGGTGGACTTTTGGACCCGTGCGTCACTCGTTGGAAAAATATGAGAAATACAAATAGAAATAAAAAGTCCAGTATGGCTCTTCCAGTGGATAAACAGGTAGCCCGTCCTTCAGGAGGGAGCCTACCTGAGGTCGAAAAATCTGCCATAGGAACAAACTCCTACACAAAGAATGAATCTTCAGGTCCCCATAACCCGGATAATCCTAATGATGGTCCTGAAAATTCTCCAGCTAGATCTATAACCGTATATTTAAAGAAAGAAAAAATAAAATGGTTTCGTGAGGAGTACAAAGTCGTTATAACTGCATTTCATGAAGCGTTACTCAAACCTAAAAAAAAAACATCACTCTCCAAACATATGACATTTGGTGAGAAAAGGTTGGACAAACAAATAGAAAGAACATTGACGAAAATAAATTAGCCAATGTACGAAGATACATCATGCGAAATAACCGATTGACAGAGGCTGAAATTAATGAGATAAAAGGAATTGCAACCAGAATAGACGAATCAACAAAATATGAAAAGGAACCGAAATCAGAAATAAAAAGTAATAACATCACATAAGCCACAGGTCATAATGTAGAAACCATGATACACACAAATCACTGTGAAAATAATGCTGTAAGTTTAGAAGTGCTGAAAAGGTGTGATCTGAGTCAGTTACAAGAAGACAATAAAACGAGTTCAGAATACATTGAACAGAATTATTTTACGGAAAACAAGAACAGTATACAAGAAGCCAAGGAAGAAATCAAGAAACATATAAGTCAAGTACAAAATATTGCAATATAACGAGAACAGCTCCCCAAATTACAACCAACAAAGCATAACATCGAAACTAGTAAGCTCTACAATGCAGCACTCAAATTAATTTTGGATGAAGAAGACACTCATATAAATCTCAATGAAGCAATATATGCATCAGCAATAGCAGTAACAAAAAAATTGAACATCAAATTAGAAAAACAAGGCAGTCTCGCCGACATGAAGATCCACCTTGAAAAATAAATATAGAAAAAGAAATCGAACAACTTAGAAGTGAACTATTAGTACTCGATGAACTGACAAGAGGAATAAATGTAAGAACTAGAAAAAGCAGAAGATTCTAAAGAAAATAAAACATTAGAAATGAAAATGAAATCCTATCAACTAAGGAAAAAATAAAACAAACAATACAACTGAAGGCTCAAAGAATAAGACGCTATGAGAAAAGATCGATATTCTACAGACAAAACAATTTTTCAAATCGATTCAAAGAAATTTTACAGGGAAATAGGTAAAAAAAGAATTGAAGTGAAACCCCCCCACCCCTAAAATGAAAGAAGTTATACAGTTCGGGGAAAAAATATGGGCTTGCTCTAAAGAACATAACAAAGAAGTAGATGGAATTGCACAAGAGATAGAACGAATGAAAAATAAACCAGAACAGACATGGGCTGGAATCACAGAAGAGGATGTTAAATGTGCACTGAAAAAGCACACAATTGGAAATTTCCAGGTATAGATAAAATTCCTAACTTTTGGCTATATTATTTAAATACAGCACATAAAAACTAGCCAAAGACCTTCAAGAAATGGTTAACGATCTCACTAAAATTCCTGCATGGATGACCAAAGGAATTACATTTCTTCTACTTAAGAATAGTGACACAAACAACCCGAAAAACTACAGACCAATTACATGCCTTCCTACAACATACAAACTATTAACATCTATTTTAGCAAAACAGACATATTTCTTCTTGGAAAGAAATGACATATTACCGCTTGAACGAAAAGGGTGCAAACATGGCTGTTACGGATGTAAAGACCAATTGCTTATTAACAAAATGATACTGGAAAACTGCTACAATGCAAAGAAAAAATCTTAATACTGACTGAATAGATTTTCTTAATTCGATAGTGTGCCACATTCCTGGATCTTAAAGATTTTAAATATATACAAGATATCACTCGTCATCATCAGTTTCATCAAACAATGCATGTCGATATGGAAAACAACCCTTTACCTCAATCATATAAATGGAATCTATAAGTCTGGTGCAATAAACATCGAAAGAGGTATATTTCAAGGTGCTCTTTGTCTCCCTTACTATTCTACATTTTATTAATAGCACTAACCAGTTAACTTAACAAGACAGAATGTGGTTATAAAATAGCCCAAAAGAAAATAAGCCATCTATTTTACATGGATGACTTAAAGTTGTATGCTAAGAATGATAATGAGCTGGAAGGTCTTCTGCAAACTGTAAAATGCTTCAGTGAAAACATTGGAATGAAATTCAATTTGAATAAATGTGCTAAAGCTACAGTTATACGTAGATCGCTACAACAAACATCCTGAATTAGCTTAGACCCTGCTGTAACAATAAAAGAATTAAAGCCAGAAGAAGCTTATAAATACCTAGGTGTAAATGAGAGTGAAAAAATCCACCATCAAAAATGAAAGAAATAGTGCGTAAAGAGTACTATAGAAGGCTACGGCTAATATTAAAAACTGAATTGAATTCTCAGAACAGAATTATGGCCATTAATAGCCTTGCAATCCTAGTTGTCCAATATAGTTTCAACGTCTTAAACTGGACTCTAAATGACATCAGGCGAATGGATTCTAAAACAATAAAGCTTCTTTCTAAGCATAAAATGCATCATCCAAAGGCTGATGTAGAACGTCTATACACACCTCGTAAAGAAAATTGAAGAGGTCTTATTCAGCTAGAATTGTTATACAAGACAACAACTATTGGTTTACTAACATACATAGAAACAACAAAGGACTGGATGATACAATTAGTCAAACAACATGAAAACAGAAAAAAATATTCAATAATAAAAGAAGGTAGTAAATACAAATAACATTTACAGAGCAGATTCTGTAGAAAAGCAAAACAGAAGCCAAAATCCAACTATTGCGGCAAAAAATATGAAAATGAAAGCCAAAGATAAAGCTCTTGAACGGATGGAACAACGCTGGTAAGACAAACCTCTGCATGGCCAATATCCAGAACGTGCCAATCGATTTTTTTCTTTAACAGAGTATTTCGTTTTTAAATAATACGTTGACCTTCATATTTAATTGCAGAATTTTATTTTGCGGCTGAGCTAGCAGGAAGCCTTCAAAATGAGGTAAGTCTTAAAAAAAACTCATTAAGAACAACTTTAGCATAGTTTAATAAAAGTCCATAAGCGTTGAATAGAGTCGAACTCGCGAGTCTGGTTCGTTAACCCATCGAAAATAATAGGCTTTTTTAAACAATATTTGATTTTGTAAAATGTCTAAATTTTAGCGTCGTCATTTCAGGGGAGATAACTTGTGAAATAGATTCGTCTCCCTTGCACTGTCAATTTTCTTTTCTATTTAATGTTTCAATAATAAAAACTTCCAATATGCTGTCATTTTTCAGCATTAGCTATTAAAGAATCCTTACTGCAACACAATGAAAATATATAAGAAAAAATAGAAAAAAATAATCAATTCTACTGTTGAGGTCTGTTCTTAGCGAGCGCACTAAATATAGGTCCCTCCAATAATTCGCTGATAAAAGAGGGGAAAAAACCTTCAAACTTGATAAAAAAAAACATTTTTAGTCAAAATGTTTATTATCAAGAGGAAAACCCAAAGTATTTTTTACTAAATGTGTAGCCTTGACGATATTTATCTGTAGAAATGGTGGCGTCGTCTTCCTTAGTCAATGTTTATCAGACAGTCCTTAGGACTACTTGATGATAAGCATTGACAAAGGATTATTACCATAATTGTGTTCCTGCTTCGTAAAATGAAACTGTGTAAATTACAGCGAAATAACTATTTTTTCAAGAAATGTATTAAGGCAGTGTTTTCATTTAGAAAGAAAGAAAGAAAGAAAGAAAGAAAGAAAGAAAGAAAGAAACCAGACTGAATAAAAATGATATTAAGATAGAATTTGCTTTATTGTTCAAAGATTTGTAGAGAACGAATGTATCCTCTCTTATTTAGTTTTACGAGTCGACTCGGCGTAACTTGGGTCAATGAAATAACACAGGAAATAAGGAAACACGAAAAGGCGAAAGTAACCAGAACAACAATATATTAACAAAGGTTACATAGAGTTGAAAGCATGCAAATCAAATAAGGAAAGAAAAGTTCTTTCCCTTGGTCTGGACACAAACGTAAAATGTTCAGTAGACAGTTATTTTGAATAAAGTTCAGTTTGAATAAAGTACGTACTGTTAATGTCTGTTTCCAATTGGAGTTTTTCTAGTGTTGTGTGTGCACGCTGGTGAGAAATAAAAATTTGCGCCACTAATTGCTACCCGAAATTAGTGCGCGTGTGTTTGTGTGAGCTAGGTGATAAACATGTCTGTTCTTCCCGGGACAGAATCCTAACTGGCGCAACACGTGACGTTCCAGACTTTTATTGGCATACCGTAGCGCAGGAACTAGTGTTATCACGTGAAAGCTGAATGACCATGTGTGTGTGGGTGTGAATATATCAAACCCTACAGATTAACAGTCACTTGGTTATATGTCACACTTCTTGAAATACAAAAACAAAACAAGTTAAGTCAATCGATATATTGATAGGCTAGGCTGTACACTTGGTTGACAACCAGTATGAGAGAAGAAAAGGTCAGAATTACAAACTTTATGAAAAGTAACGTAAATCACTTCACGATATTTCCTAAGACATTTTACAACTCACAAAGATACGACATTTGTCGTGAAATATGATCAGCTACGTCATTTAAAGGAATTAAGGGTTTTTATTAAGTACTCCAAGAGGGTTGACTTAATAAGTAAAAATACTGCATGACAAATTCAACTATACAGAAATTCTTACTGGGTTTTTTTTTTTTTAAATGAGCAGAGAGAAAATATTGCAAAATGAATATTGAAAATCTTGGAAACTGGCATGAAAAACATTGCATGTGTAGGCGGCAGGTCAGACGGGGTCATCACATTGGCAGCCATTATGTGACCAAGGCGGAAACAAGGGACTAAGAAAAATGTCATTGCAAGCCTTGAACTTTACGGCTGGTAGAAGTAAAAAATAAGCTGTAGCCAAAACATGGTTTCGGGATTGTCAAAAATTTTTGATGAGGCCAAGAAAGATTAAATTCTCAAATTATCGAATTCACTGTGAACAGATTATAAAATCTTAAATAAATGATGTAATTAGTTGAATCAAAAGGGAAGAAAACGAAAAGAAATTCTGTCACTAGAAATATTGCTACTTCATTGGTTAAACTAAGAGAAGAAAGTGACTCCGCCTCAAAATGAGAGGGCGGAAGTGATTTTATTGGCTAAAGATTTGATATGCATCGACACCCCGCGTCCGTCATGGCTCCTCCAAGAAAATTTGGGACAAGCATAAAAATAGAGCGCCAGAAGGTCAAAATCAGTTGGAGCGGAGTTGCAGTTGGATCAGGACCAGTCGAGATGTAACGACAAGGGCGACGGTTCCCAACCGGGGAGTCACGACCGTATAGGCAGAGACAGACGATCGTTTCCGATAGAGTTCCTGACTAAAGATGTACAGAGACAGAGATAATTGCCAACGCCGTTGGGTGCCAACCGTAGAGACAGTGACGGTTGCCACACCGAGGGAGCTAGCTGTAGAGACAGAGACGGTCGCCTTCTATAGAGTCCTGACTGAAGATGTAAAGAGTCGTAGAGAAGCCTGCCGCCGACAGACCGAAAAGAGTTAAAGTCAGACAACGCGCCTCCGATAAAGTCTTGGCTGAAGATGTAAAGAAACAGAAAGAGCCAAAAAAGAGTTAAAGTTCAACAACGAACCAGCAGTTGTTGCGCCGAGTTAAGACAGATAAGACGAATTTACCGCCACCGCCATCCGCCACCTAACACACAAAGACCAATCTTTTTCCGTAAAGCTTCGGTGAAAAGCTTGAACAAGACATTTTGAATCGTTACAACTTGAAAACTCTGATGGGAGTGACAGACATTACCAACCAAAGGCTTGAATTAATGATAAGAAGACAAGCACTACTCTTAGACGAAACTTTCGCTCTGTTGTAAAACTAAAAAATTGACAACTGTTATATTCTGTTTCTTTTTGTTTGTGTTTTTTTTTTGTTTTGTTTTTTTGTTTGTTTGTATATAAAGACTTTTTCCGCAACCTATTCAGGCGTCATTCAATTTACATTTGGTGCCGTTTTCATTAACCCAATTGTGTGCACGCGTCCGGTCTGGTTAACTTGATAAAAAGACAGCTAGCAAGATTTCAACGGGACTTCCTTAGGATCAAAATTCACAACGTGGGCGAGGAAGATCATCGTTGTAATAGACGACTTGAAGACCAGCTACTATGTCGAAGCCATCATGACTAGCAGCCGGAGACAGTCGTCACACATTCTATTTACTACCAGTTATTAAACTTAACTACCATTTATGAAATCTCTTGCTGTGTGTTTGCTTTTAACAGTGCCTTAGAATTTCTGTGTGTGAGATTTTTTGTTTTGTTTTTTAGCAATAATTATGTTGTCGAGTAGTATACTTCAAGAATATATATATATCCTCTCTATTATAGTAAAACCCCTTGTATATATATATAGACACAAGACAGGAGGGATATATATATATATACATACCCCTCTTGTCCTTTGGATTATTTTGTTTTTTCTTATACCTTAATGTAAAATACTCAATACTAGGTACATAAATATATATTTTGCCGTCATTTTGGGCGGCATATCGATATAAATATTTTGGAGTCATTTTTGACTGCACGGACCCACTCGTTGATATCAAATAAATATGAACAGACTAAATATAAAGATCTGGTCGTCATTAACAGATAAAACTAGGCGTAAAATAATTTGCGATAATTAAGTTCCCTCAAAATTGATGCGTGTTTTTCTGAAATGAAAGCAACAAAAATTCTACTGCCTGTTTTTTTTTAATTTACAAAAATCAATGAACGATACGATTTAGACGAAATTTTTAGAACTTATATAAAAGTGTATATTCCCATTATCAGTTCCACCCACATGCATTAACAAAACACGCCACGTTGTCAAACAATGATTGATTAATCTTAACCCGCCATCTTGTTTGCACGAATAATATTACTTATTTACAAAAACAGTTAAAAGCTTTTCTAATTAAGTAATGTCATAGTTTTATTGGATCCATTATTTTTCAATTCAGAGCAGATTTTCAGTTAAAATGGTACAAATTTGAAAAAAAAAGTAAGTGATTTACAATCTCCAATGACTCCTGCTTTTAACAAAAAAAATAATTTCAATAAATAAGAAGGTTCTGTGCGAAATTTCATGAAAATTAAGTGGTAGGGTAACATATTTTTTTTAAAATTTTTACGAAAATTTTCTTAAAAAAACATGTCAAAAATAATTTCATTCATTTGTAAATAAGTTCTGAAAATTTCATTAAAATCGGACAATTATTTGATTTTTACACGAATTTCCGAATAAATTTGTTTTCCACAGAGAACAAGCGCAAAAAAACGTCAATGTTAAAAGTTGTAGAAGGCGATGACGTAAACAAAACAAGATTTTAACCAAAATTTCGTACGTTTTAGAAAGGATTTTAAAATTTCAAAAAATAATTAAAAATACTTTGGTCTTTCATCTTAATAATAACATCAACGTTTTGACGATAAAATTTTATTTTCATAAAGTTTGTGGCCTTTTTCATTACGCTATGCAGTTTTTCCCGCGAAATAGTGGAGGTACCAGTTTTCCAGCGCATCAAGGCGCGACTATATAAACAGCACACTCACACACGCATCTTCATTGAGGACCCAAGCTGCCTACCAGCTGTGGGGCATACGTATAATTCTCACTCACACATATACACCGCACCCGATTGCAGGTAGCAATCGACGTCGTGCAGAATCGTCTCACATATGTATGTACACACACATATAACTTCATGGGAACCCAACAGCAGAAGGCCGTTGTGTGGACATGTGACAACCTCCAATATACAGAACAGTATTCTTCTTTTCAAAGCAGACTTTATTCCAATCAATCTTCCAAAGAACATTTGGCTTTCTCTACAGTCTATGGGAGAAAACTCTTTCTCTTTTTTCACACTTGTTCACAGTTATATGCATGCTTTCTCACCTAGTGTATGCAATTATGTTATTATGGTTACATTGGTGTTGTTATTTCATTTCTGGAGTCTTGTGACTAATTTCTAATCGCAAATTTCAATGATATGGGGTGTGCAGACCATCGGCACGCTTCAAAATATTCTTCTTACTAAATCCAAGTTTTTGTGAAAAAAAAAAAATGTAGCAAGGCATAAAATAGGCGCAAAATTATAAAACAAGACAATCGCTGTCTATACATCTTAAAGAAAATAAATATTTTTTAATATTTAAAACAAGCGTATAATACAAAAGGTTGTACAAAAATGTCCTTTTTATGCGCTTAGTACGGCAGGATAACAAATTTCTTACGTTACAAAATAGGGATTACCATCAAATATGATGGAAAAGGCGTTACGGTTTTTTTGTTTTTGTTTTGTTTTGTTTTTGTTTGTTTGTTGTTGTTTTTTTTTTTTGTTGTTGTTGTTGTTGTCTTTTTTTTCAGTAAAAGAACACTGATTCTATGACGAAAAAGATTACAGCCTTTCAAAATGGAAAAAAGGGGAAAAAAAAATATTCTGCCAGGTCGAAAATACACCGCACACCCACTCCAGTTCTTCTGAATACTCAATATGGACGTCTCAGCATGAATGGGTTTCTGTGTTTTCCTCAGGTTGTTCTCTGACTTGAATCTATTGAATCTATCGGCTCTTTCTTTTATGATCCCTTCAGCTGGACTAGTCTTCCTTCCTTGAAGTGCGGGCGCTAATGTTTACTCTTTAATGGTTCCGCTGTTCCGCCCATAAGAGCACCTTTTATGAAACAAAGTAGGGTCCCATCGGCTCCAGTCAGGATTTCCCAATAGCTTAAAGAGCACGTCTCTTATTGACCGGTAAATAAGAAACCATCATTCTTTATGAATTCAAAAAATGAATCATCAACGATTCACAAATTTGGCGGGTTTCAACTGTTTAATCAAAAAGGCCATAAAAATGTAACAATTTTTAAAGAAATAATTTTAGCGGTCATTTGGCTAAGGGGTCGACAACCTTTGGCACACGTGCCACACGTGGCACGCCATGCAATTTTTCAAAGGCATGATTTGTTGAACTAATAAAGTCTCTGGAAGGCGGAAATTTAGCAAAATTTGTTGCTATTCTCAGCTGTTGGACATCCCTCCCGAGATCTTTCATCTGTTTGAAGAAAATTGCTTGTGCCCCTTTTTTTCTGATTTTGGTTTAACTTATTCCTTATTCTCTCACATGGAAGCAGTTTTAAGTCCATAACGAAGTTGCCTAACATCTGAACACATAGAAAATTGTGTAAAACTCAAAGTAACAAAGTATGTTGCCGATATTGAGCAATCGGCTAAGACCATGGAAAGGCAAGACCCCCATTAATAATAAAAACTTTTAAAAAAACTTTTAAAAACAGTTTATTTCTATTAATTTGGCGTACATATTATTGTATATATTACTATATAAAATATATTTTAGTACACGTATACTGACGGTATTAATCCGTCTATTCCTTCCAGTTCTGGGTTAAGTAACAGGACAGATTGGGTTCTATAGCCTTGGTCGGCAACCAGTCTACCGCAGAAAGCAACATACTGCGGGATAATCTTCTGCCCAGTCAGTCATGTCTCTTTTGAGACATGATCGCCCAAGCATGTATCACGTATGGCATTTAACTGACTGACTGATCCCTGCAACTCCAGTAGGTGTTAAAAAAAAAGAAACTAAAGCAGTTGTTTCAATGAATTTACACAAGTGTGTATCCTAGAATGTAATTTATTGGTACATAGCAGCTACAATAAAAGTCTACTACCTTCGTTAAATCTTGGGTTTTGTTTGTTTGTTTGGGTTTTGTTTGCTTGTATAAAAATACGTATGTTGTTGGCACATTCAATGATTTTAAAACCCTAAGTCAGCAATTGGGTTGCCGACCAATGCTTTAACCGCTAATTTTGAAACAGATTTTTACAACTGCAAAAATTTATCTTTATATATAGTGCAAAAATACATTTTTCTTAAAGGCACTTTTAAAAATAATTGAACCTAGATAATTACACGTTTATTTACTACACTAAAGATCAAGAAAAATAAATTTTTATACTTACTCATTAATAAATCAATCCTGAAACCTTACAATTCAATAAAACAGAGTAAAATAGTTTTTTGTCTAGAGTTGGTGCTTGCGTAATTTAATATAACACATTTTCTTTCAGATTTGACAAAAAATATTATATATTTTTGAAAAATATAGTTGTAGAAACAGGACAATTTCGCTAGAAACAAAGAAAACAGTACTGGGTTGCTATGTGGTGTCAGTTCTTCAATATGGCAGTGAATGCTGGACAATATCATCAAAGATGAAAGAAAAACTTGAAGCAACTGAAATGTGGTTCTACAGAAGGATGCTGCGGATATCATGGATCGAGCATGTTAGGTTTTGGAAATGATGGAAACAAAATGGAAATTAATACTGAGCATCAAAAAAAGACAACTGAAGTTTCTGGGACATGCAATGAGGAAAGAGAACTTGGCGAACCTGATACTAACAGGCCAGATTAAAGGGAAAAAGAGACAGGGGAAAGCAGCGGATAACATATTTGAAGGACCTAATCAGGTGGATGAGGGAACGAGGGTTGCATGGTATAACAGGAGAAGGCGTGCTAAGAGCGACCAGGAATAGGGAGACGTGGAAAACCATGATCGCCTACGTCCTGAATGGACAGGGCACATAGAAGAAGAAGAAGAAGAAGAAGAAGAAGAAGAAGAAGAAGAAGAAGAAGTAGAAGAAGAAGAATTTGTAATATTCCAGTTAGAATTTTGGAATTCTTGCGTTTGCTGATGACAAAAGGAAATCTGAGGACTGCGAGCTGTAGATTCGTTTTATATCTGGAAAAAAATATATTCCCAAAGGGAAACTACACTATAGACTTGTCATCTTTTAAGGAAGGAAGATTTTTCCCAGCAACCTTACCGTTTGGCTGCTGTATACAAATTCAAATTTAACGAAGATTAACGAAACTGATTATAAACAGCCGACAATTTGAAATGATTTGTTTCAACATTATTTTCGATCGATACTCTTATTTAAGTAGATATTCTGTTTATAATCAAACAGTATTATATATTTATTTCCACCGGCCTGATTATTTACGATAAAATTTTATCACGAAAATGTGTGTTATTCAGCAGGATTCGAATCTGCGACCCCTATCCACATAGGGGAAGCAAACTTAAATTCTATAATCTTGTGACTGTTGGGATATGTGTTACTGCATTTAAAGGAGTTTTCTCGCTACATTTTAAACGTATATTTTTAAAATTCTGTTAATTAATACTTAATTTTACTAATTTTCTTTATTTTTTAGAATTTTTTTTAATTTTTAATTTTTAATTTTTGAATTAATTATTTAATTTTAATTAATTATTTAATTTTAATTCATTAATTTAATTTTTTTTTAATTTTTAAATTTTAATTTCTTAGAAATTAAATTTCAGCATGCACGTTTGTGCAAATTAGTTGAAACAACTGCTTTAGTTTCCTTTCTTTTATGACCCACTGGAGTCGCAGGGTGTAATTGATTTCTTTTTTTTCTTTTTTTTTTCTTCTTTTCTCTCTTGGCGTTGTTTTTCACTTCCGACCGCAATTTTTCTCTTTCAATCTCAATTTTCGTACGATTCCTCTGAGCAACGTCCATCGCGGACAACGGCTGTAGAACAATCGACAATCGAGACAAGAGTGCCTGAGCGTGATAAAAAAAATTCTGATGTAATCACGGATGACGCAAGGTCAAACAAATTTCATCATACACCACGAAAATAGATTCATATTACTACACACCAACAAAATGGCCTAATCTGGGAGTGCGTCGTGGTGCATTGGATATCGGCTCGGAACGAGAAATCAGGGAGCCGAGTTCGAATTCCAGCCGAATTCATTGCATTCACTTACGCGCAAATACCCTTGGGAAAGGTATTAATCCGTCTATTCCTTCCAGTTCTGGGTTAAGTAACAGGACAGATTGGGTTCTATAGCCTTGGTCGGCAACCTGTCTACCGCAGAAAGCAACATACTGCGGGATAATCTTCTGCCCAGTCAGTCATGTCTCTTTTGAGACATGATCGCCCAAGCGTGTATCACGTATGGCATTTAACTGACTGACTGATCCCTGCAACTCCAGTAGGTGTTAAAAAAAAAAAATAAAGCAGTTGTTTCAATGAATTTACACAAGTGTGTATCCTAGAATGTAATTTATTGGTACATAGCAGCTACAATAAAAGTCTACTACCTTCGTTAAATCTTGGGTTTTGTTTGTTTGTGAGGCTTAGCGACCTATCAATCCTTATGGGATCATTTAAGGTCATAACCAATGATTTTTGGGTAAGGTTATTTTATTTTTACAACATTTTTCTTTTTCACGATTCATTGGGATTTGTTTTTAAGAGCAGGGTCCCCAAGCCCTACCCTTGTTATTTAACCCATAACTGGAAGGAATGGACGGATTAATACCTTTCCCAAGGGTACCAGTGCTTAAGTGAATACAGGGTATTCAACTGGAATTCGAATTCGGCTCACCGATTTCTCTTTCCGAGCCGATATCCACTGCGCCACAACGCACATCCGTCACTATACGCTTACAGCACCTGGTATTCCCAAGCGGTCACCCATCTAAGTACTGACCAGGCTCAACGTTGCTTAACTTCGGTGATCGAGCGAGAACCGGTGTATTCAACGTGATAGGCCGTAAGCCCCTTGGGTTTTGACATTCGCCATTAACTGCATTTTTTACAGAATATTCTTTCGTAATACTTTTAATTCGGTAATGAATCAAGAAAAAACTTTGGCAGAGGATACAATATTTGAATATTTAATGGAAATGAATAAATCATAGCAATATTAGCGTACCTCAGGCTCTTTGAACAAGTTATTCTTGTCTTTATTAATAACGAAAATTTTATGAAAAAAGCATCATAGATATCACCGTAACAAGAAATCTTGTTTTTTATGTTCAGTGTCAGAAGTCAGTTACGAAATCTGACTTCAAACACCAACTTTATATTAACCAACTTCGGCAATAGAATTATTTTATGAGTTGATTTATAGAAGGTAAAGATTTCTAAAAAATGAGTAGACATGTTGATTTTTATGCGTAGCTTTGATGTGGTACAATGGTGAACATATAGCACACACAGTAAAAAGCGAACTCACTAGTCAGTCGTAATAAAGCTAACGCGACAACCTTACCATTATAGTAGGTCGGAATGCTCACAGAACGATTTTCTAAACGTAGCTTAGATGTGGCACAAACTGAGTGTGTGGTCTTCCCACTGAGGATCGAACACACGACTTTATCGTATTTGATCTAGCGGAACCTGCTTGCTAACAGTTACAACATGTCAAAGTACCAATGGTTTTCTAAGCCAGGGGTTTTCAAACTGTGGTCCGCGGACCACAGGCGGTCCGCAAGGATAAGATAGGGGGTCCGTAGATTAACTCATCACGTGAAATTCAAAGTATAAATTTTCAATGTCTAGATATTTATTTTTACTTATTAATGTTATTAAATGACAAAAGCTTGCACTGTCGCCCATTACATGTCAACGTTATTTATACAAAAATTATTTTACACATGCAAGAGCTTGATGTTCAAATTTACTTTTTTTCAGGGTGCAAGTGTCACCCATGGATAAATTTTTAATAAAGGGGTCCGTAACTCAAAAGTTTGAAAACCCATCTTCTAAGCGTAGCAGTGAGAATCGAACTCACTTCTTCTTCTTCTTCTTTTATGTGCCGTGTCCCTTCAGGACGTAGACGATCGTGAACCCCCTATCCCTTGTCACTCTTAACACTTTCTTTCTTAGTATCTCTCCCAAACCCTGTCCCTTCACCACTTGCTCAAGCCCATCAAGTATGTCTCGCGTTGTTTCCCCTGTCTCTCTTCCCTCTATCTGTCCTGTGAGTGTTAGATTTCCCAAGCCCTCCTTCCACGTTAAGCGCCCCGGAAATTTCAGCTGTCACTTCCTGACATTAAGTATAAATTTTCTTTTTCGTTTGCATCCTCAACGAAATCTTGTCGTTGCTCAGATGTTCGGTCCATGTTATCCTCATCATCCTTCTGTAGAACCATATTCTCTTCCATATTCTTATTTTCCTAACTGTTACAACCTCCAGGAGTTTAAATGCAATGTCAATACCCATCTCTTAACCACTTGACTCCAGTTCTTTCTACATCACCCTGTATATCGTTTCCTTTCTCTCTACCTTTGCAACTGTCATCACACCTGTATTCCCATCCTTCTCTTGCTCCTTTCTCTGACAGCCCCTGTAACTAGTTCGTCTTTCTCTTCACTCTTCTCCTATCTAATATTTTACTCTTATGTATCCCCCTGCGCATCAGTGGCGTTATCCCCTTGCTTGAGGTGAAACGATTAAAAAAATATTTTCTGCGTGAGAAGACACATCCTTGACTTACAACCCTTTTTATACATGTATATCTGAAGAACTCATTCCCTGTCTGTATTAAGGAGGTTTTCTGCCATTACAGATCCTTGGTTATTCTAATGTCTTTTCCGAATATGTCAAGGTTGCCGAGCATCTCTATCAAGTCTTTGTCTTGCATTTTGTCGAACGCCCTCACGTAGTCTAAGAAACACAGTACTCCTCTGGAGGTTATTTCGGATCTTCGTGCCTCACTTTCTGTCCTCTGTGAGAAAACTTCCCAGATAATTAAATTTCTGCACGTGTTTGATTTTAGTATCTCCGACCTGTAGTCGGCATTTTGGGCTCCTCTTTCTGCTGATGACTGTAAAGATGTTAAGGCATGGTAAATTGCAACAGAGACATCGTTATATGATTTGAGATTTATTTGACATATATTTACATAAAGAGGATATACGTATTGTTCTAAGGCATGCTAGGCGTGAAGTGAAATGTTACTTGTTGATTCCTACGCCAAGGGGTTAGATGTAAATTGCGTGTAGGAAAATAGTTCCATGATATTACTACATTCCCCTTACCAGATAGAAAAGACAGACATTGTTCAGGTGTTTGTTATGTGCAGTAGTACATTTGTAGTTTGTATCTTCTTGGCCTATGTATTTCGCGGCCACTTCTTGTTGTGTTGTATGTTGATTGTTTTGGGGTTAATTGGTGCGTGATGTTGTTTATGTTAGTGTGTCCAGTTTGTGATGAGGTGATGTGATCATTAAAATGAACCTGTTTATGGGTGGATGTTTCTGCTGTTCTTATATGGACTCTGTTTCGTTTTTTTGTAGATCCATCTGGTAGTCGAAGGATGTACGATCTTGGTTTTGCACATTTACTCATAACCATTGCTGGTTTCCATTTCCCCGTTTGGTTATCCAGCATACGTATATCTTGTCCAGGGACAAGAGCAGGTAAATCATGAGCTGTTCTTTCTGCTGAAGACCATGCGTTCAGTATTCTTGAAGTTTATGCTTAGTCCTTTCTTCTCACTTTCATTCGCTACCTTCTGTAGGAGGTCCTGTATTTTCCTTTCTGTATCTGCTATCAGCACTATGACATCTGCGTATCTTGTTGAGATTGTGGCCACCAATGATGAATCTTGTCAGTACTTCTATCTCATAATTGTTTCGCTGTACAGGTTGAATAGGTCCGGTAAGAAGACACATCATTGTCTTACACTCCTTTCCTTTCTATTTTTGTATATCTGATGAATAGTATTTCGCTGCCAGTATAGTTTCTTAGTTATTCTAATGTCGAGGCTGCTGGGTATCTCTATCAGGTCTTTGTGACGTACTTTGTCGAACGCATTTGTGTGGTCTATAAAACACAGGAACACGTTCTTCTGCATTTGCACCCAGAACAATTTTCTAAGCGTATATTAGATGTGGCGTCTAAGGCTATATCGTGTTGAATACACCATACCGGTTCCAGTCCGATCAGCGAAGTTAAGCAACATCGAGCCTGGTCAGTACTTAAATGGGTGACCATTTGGGAATACCAGGTGCTGTAAGCGTAAGGACCAAGAATGGTCCACCGGTCCTCCAGCTCTGCCCCGTAAAAAACAGTTTGTTACAGAAACAGCAACAAAAAGTTGCTGCCCTATGCACCATCTGGGTGTGATGGATAAATGATGATGATGATGATGATATTAGATGTGGCACAAACTGAATGTGTGGTCCACCCAGTAAGGATCGAACTCACTACTCTGTCGTAACTGATTTAGCACGACATGCTTGCTAACA
This sequence comes from Ascarosepion bandense, assembly GCA_037127315.1. NCBI lineage: Eukaryota > Metazoa > Mollusca > Cephalopoda > Sepiida > Sepiidae > Ascarosepion > Ascarosepion bandense. Next base: position 2,693,878 of record JBBBDQ010000346.1, on the reverse strand, counting down.
ATTGCACCATGTTAAATCCCACATTAAAAGTGACCATCTGTCGCGTCCTATGTAATGTCCGTTGATACTTACACTGATACAGCGTCACATTTAGGTCAACTGGATGTGCGTTGTGGTACGGTGGATATCGGCTCGGAACGAGAAACCGGGGAGCCGAGTTCGAATTCCAGTTGAATCCACTGTATTCACTTACGCGCAAATAACCTTGGGAAAGGTACTAATCCGTCTCTTCCTTCCAGTTATGGGTTAAATAACAGGACAGATTGGGTTCTATAGCCTTGGCTGGCAACCAGTCTACCGCAGAAAGCAATGGCAACATACTGCGGGATAATCTTCTGCCCAGTCAGTCATGTCTCTTTCGAGACATGATCGCCCAAGCGTGTATCACGTATGGCACTTAACTGACTGACTGATACAAAAATGTACTACACTTTTATATTTTATTTTATTTTATCTTTATATTTAACGGAAAGGGGATGTTTTTTTTGTGAGCCGGATGTGGTGCTCGGAGACTATATGCACAGAGGTGATTCTCTAAACGCAGCTTCGATGTGGTACAGAGCCGAAAGTATGGAGCACCCAGTGAAGTTCGAACACAGTACTCATTTTATTGATTCTAGCGAGAAAAGTTTACTAACCATTACACCACTTCCAGGTGCAAAAAGTGACTTTTTTCATGTTTTTATTTTTAGTTTGCTTTTATAGCATTCCCATCTGGTCGAGAGGGTTTAGTGAATCAGAAAGAAATCTAGTTGGAATTATAAAACAATGAATGCCGGGGTACTATAGTAATTTTTCGTTTACAGTATTTACATTATTCGGACTAATGACCTCATCTTTGTTGCTATTTGTACGACGTTTCGACCGTTGTACGCTCCGGCCGTCTGCAGTTGCAAGGAATTTCAAACAGAACCTTTTCTGGTAGTCATGACTACCAGAAAAGGCTACATACGCAAAAAAAAATGGAGATGATATACGCAAGTGATTGCAAAAAAACTAAAAGGTTTGGTTCAAAATTCTTTATCTTTCATCAAAAGTTTTTTATGTATTTTTTATTTTATTTTTTTATTTATTTTTATTTATTTATTTATTTTTTTACTTTTTTGAAGAAAACAATCTCAGCCAAAATATTTGAAACAGGTTACAATTTTAATACGAATTAAACATTGTTAAGTTTTCAATAAGATGCCAGCCACATCAGCCGAAATATCTCTGTTGGGATAGCGTTAGCCTGAAGATCAAAGGTCTCTGGGTCAATCATGGGTTTCGGCAATGTGTTTGTTCGCATCATTTCTTTTCTTTCATAATGATCAAATCGAAATTTCTTTATCCAGTCTAAATATCGATATAATTGTATCTATAACTTATCTTTTTCGTGAAGATTCGTTTATAAAACCGTTATCTTTTATCAATATAGTTTGTGTTGAAAAGTAGTTTTAATAACCGAATGCTCACATACTTGCCTTGCAATCTGCTGTCACCCAAAAAGACTGATGTAATAAGAACAAAAATGTATTTATTTATTTTCATGCGTTAACTAAAAGTAGTTGGATTATCTGTGTTCGCTGTAAAAGAAATGGTTACTGCTCCTTTTTAGACCAAATAATTATGATTCAATTAGATTGAAATACTCGGGGCTGGAGTTAACTCTGAAAGCCTTCATTTATTCAAATGTGCAGTGACGATAAAGAGATTTTGCTGGGCTGCGGGTAGGTAGCGTCAAATCTTCGAGATTTAAAGACGTGTTGAATTGTTGTGTTCAATTGCTACGGAGAACTGTCCAGAAATTTCCGAAGTCAGAAGCTGAAGATCGCAACTGTGAGAAAGCTTCTCAGTCAGTTGGTAGTTAATTGCGAATGCCAGTAAGTAAGTGTAGATTATAACTTTGATTTCATCAGCCGAAATAGCTCAGTTGGGAGAGCGTTAGACTGAAGATCTAAAGGTCCCTGGTTCAATCCCGGGTTTCGGCAGTGAGATTGTTATTTTTTTTACTTCTTATTTGTAATAAGAAGTAAAAAAAAAAATAACAATCTCACTGCCGAAAATAGTTGTATGTTTTTTTCTTGCAGAAAGATTGATTTTATTTTATCGGTGGTTTATGTTGGAAAGCAGATCTATTTTCACTCTGGTGTATTTCAAACAAACTGTTCAGATTGGAATCTAAAGTTTTTCCATTTTTCGGCAAATTTTGACTGATCGACACATTGTAAGCAAAAAAATAATTCTCAGTTTTAAAAATATTGCAAAACTAAAGCATGCATCAGGGACACGTTATTTTTGGAAAATTATCAATTTCAAGCTAAATTATTTTGATTTAAAGTTTAAGCATGTATTACTTGTTTATAGCATGAAATTTAGAATAAAAGTATTTCTTAATCATTGAGGCGCGAAATAAACAACCATAAGTTAAATGACAGCTAAGTATGGTTGACCAGAATGGGCATAATTTTACATTTTTTTCTTTTTTTTTTTTTTTTGTTAGGAGAAGAAACCGTGAAACACGTGACCTCTTAATATAACATAGGAAATACCACACTTTAAAAAAAAATTATATACAAAAAAAAAAACAAATTATCTAAAAAATCAATTTGCTCTATGATATGTATAAAACTTTTAAATTTTCGATAATGCCAACTGTTTGAAGAAAATAATTGATGATTTAAATTCTACATTGAGTCCTGCGTTTCATTAATAAAAGGTATGTTTGAAACAAAAGTTAATTTCTTAAAAATTTCATGAATTACGTGGATGAGGTGAAGGTAACAGCTGTAAAAATATATATTTTACCAAGATTTTCTGAAAATATATATTTTCAAAAATAATTTAATTCATTTGCAAATGTTTAGAAAAGTTTTATTACGATCCGACAATATTTTAAAGAATTATAATATTAATGATGTTTTTCAACGGAAAATTTTTAAAATAATTTACGTAGTATCACATTATCCATTGTAAAATCTGGTAACAGTTTGGTTACCCACTGAGGAAAATCAAAACGTGATATTTTACCAAAATTTCGAACGTTTTAGAAAGGATTAAAAACTTCCAAAAAATAATTAAAAATAACTTCATCCTTTCTCTTAATAACAAGATAAATATTTTGATAGAAAATTTATTTTTTCCTTATCATATGCTGTTTACTTGTTACTCGTTGGACAAGGAATGGCCCCATGCTGTCCCAGGGTCCTGACGCTGCTGACCAGTCCGATCTACTTAACACACATCATGAAGCCTCTGATTGCTACCACGCTGCCTAACGGCTCCTACCTGCTATCACGCTTGCTGACGTTTCCTACCATTTCTACCGAAACTGACCTTTTCAACACGTAAGCAACTGATCTTCTCAGGACAAAAATAACTGACTTTTCAAGACAACCAACAGGTCTTTTTCTCTAGTTACTACAACTACAATTTTCAGGGCAAGGAAAGTCTATCTTCACGAGATATGCACCAGTTGAATGCAACGACTTCTAGCCACCAGTTCAGATCGACGCGATAACGACCTCCAGCGTAGCAACCTTACAAGACTAGATCAACCACCGGCTTCTAATGTAGTTTACACGCCAGTCAAACGGAGCGAAACTCACTTCAACAGTTAGCGTAAACAACAAAAACGCGACGGACAAATCCTATCCACCCGTTGCAGCAACGACTAAAAACGAAGGCTCTTTATCCTGAACTACATATTGTTCACTGCACGCACTGACGACTCAAGACTAAGAGCAGCGCACACGGCTCAATCGACAGTAATCCCGCGGAAACACAAGAGATCGCTTTGAAGTGTAAAACAACACAAATAAAACTGGTTAGACTAAGCTAAATTTGTCAGCTTACATCTTCTTGCGTTTGTCATATTTGCCTTTCCGGTGTCACTTCACTTTTTCTTAAAAGTTCACCGACTCAGTTTCCATAATTGGCCTCGTCAGATTCGGCTGAATATAGAGTTCTGTTGCCATATACGGATAGAAGCTACACAATCTCTATTTTCTAGTCTCAGTAAAGACCAAACCCGTCTAACTGTATTTGTAGGTGACAAATTCTTTTCTGCTTTACAACCTCTTTCACAGTGGTGAAACCTGAAACACACGCTGCTTTATGGCTATTTCTGTGGAAAATGTTCAGCAAGTGAACTACATGCCTTTTTGTGACACCATTTCTGACCTTCCGGGCTAAGACCTGCCATGTCACGAATATTGCAATGAAATATTGTCTCTCTATGCCAACGGCATCCAAGAAGAGGATTATTGTACATTATTCCAACAAAGGATTCGTTTAGTACGTTGACTTTGCGCAAATATTCCGAAGTATTAAACCTCGCTCATAGCGATTTACCAAATGTTCCTCCGGAATAACGTTACTAAAACGAACGTCAGAAACATTTTGGTTTATATTCATATTTTAAGTACATTTATCTCCGTCTGGTACAAGGCAGCAAGTTGGTGAGAGCCCAGAGCGTCCGTGCTTTAAATAAATGAAAAAGAATTTAAACTGCTGATCTTTCTTTTATCAAAGGTTTTTTTGTTTTTTTTTTTAAGAAAACAAACTCAGCCAAAATATTTGAACCAGTTTACAACTTTACTACGAATTAATTTTCTTTTATTTCATCATGATTAAATCAAAAATTTCCTTTATTTTTTATTTTTTTATTTTTTTTATCATTTCACCCCAAGCAAGGCGATAACGCCACTGATGCGCAGGGGGCTACGTAAGGGTAAAAAGAATGGAAAAGAGAAAGCCAGAAACCACATCCTGAACAGGGAACAAGGAATGCAGTCTAAACATCGATGTAATTGTATCTATAACTTATCTTTTTCGTGAAGATTCGTGTATAAAACCGTTTATATTTTTTTATCAATATAGTTTGTGTTGAAAAGTAGTTCTAATAACCGAATGCTCACATACTTGCCTTGCAGTCTGCTGTCACCCAAAAATGTATTTATTTATTGTCACGCGTTAACTAAAAGTAGTTGGATTATCTGTGTTCGCTGTAAAAGAAATGGTTACTGCACGTTTTTAGACCAAATAATTGTGATTCAATTAGATTGAAATACTCGGGGCTGGAGTCAACTCTGAAAGCCTTCATTTTTATTCAGGTTTGCAGTGACGATAAAGAGAGTTTGCTGGGCTGCGGGTATGTAGCGTCAAATCTTCGAGATTTAAAGACGTGTTGAATTGTTGTGGACAGTTGCTACGGAGAACTGTCCAGAAATCTCCGAAGTCAGAAGCTGAAGAGAAAGAGAACTGTGAGAAAGCTTCTCAGTCAGTTGGTAGTTAATTGCGAATGCCAGTAAGTAAGTGTAGATTATAACTTTGATTACATCAGCCGAAATAGCTCCCGGGTTTCGGCAGTGAGATTGTTATTTTTTTTACTTCTTATTACAAAAGCGAAAATAGTTGTATGTTTTTTTCTTGCAGGAAGATTGATCTTATTTCATCGGTGGTTTATGTTGGAAAGCAGATCTGTTTCCACTCTGGTGTATTTCAAACAAACTATTCAGATTGGAATCTAAAGTTTTTCCATTTTTCGGCAAATTTTGACCGATCGACACATTGTAAACAAAAAAATAATTCTCAGTTTTAAAAATATTGCATCAGGGACACGTTATTTTTGGAAAATTATCAATTTCAAGCTAAATTATTTTCATTTAAAGTTTAAGCAAGTATTACTTGTTTATAGCATGAAATTTAGAATAAAAGTATTTCTTAATCATTGAGGCGCGAAATAAACAACCATAAGTTAAATGACAGCTAAGTATGGTTGACCAGAATGGGCATCATTTTACTTTTCTTTTTTTTTTTTGTAAGGAGAAGAAACCGTGAAACACGTGACCTCTTAAAATAACATAGGAAATACCACACTTTCAAACAAAATTATATACAAAAAAAATAAAATTCAAATTATCTTAAAAATCAATTTGCTCGGTGATATGTATAAAACTTTTCAATTTTCGAGAATTTTTTTTAAAAATCATATCACCACGAGCAAGGCGGTAACGCCACTGATGTGCAGGGGGCTACGTCAGAGTGAAATGATTTAGAAAAGAGAAAGCCGGAGACCACATCCTAAACAGGGAACAAGGGATGCCAACTGTTTGAAAAAAATAATTGATGATTTACATTCTACAATGAGTCCTGCGTTTCATTAATAAAAGGTACGTTTGAAAAAATAGTTAATTTCTTAAAATTTCATGAATTTACGTGGATGTGGTGAAGGTAACAGCTGTAAAAACAGATTTTTACCAAGATTTTCTGAAAATATATATTTTCAAAAATAATTTAATTCATTTTCGAATAAGTTTAGAAAAGTTTTATTACAATCCGACAATTTTTTAAAGAATATAAAAATTAATGTGTTTTTCAACGGAAAATTTTAAAAAATAATTTACGTAGTATCACATTATCCATTGTAAAATCTGGTAACAATTTGGTTACCCACTGAGGAAAATCAAAACGTGATTTTTTACCAAAATTTCGAACGTTTTAGAAAGGATTAAAATCTCCCAAAAAATAATTAAAAATACTTTCATCCTTTCTCTTAATAACAAGATAAATATATTGATAGAAAATTTCTTTTTTCCTTATCATATGCTGTTTAGTTGTTTGTCGTTGGCAAAGGAAGGACCCCATGCTGTCCCAGGGTCCTGACGCTGCTGACCAGTCCGACCTGCTTAACACACAGCATGAAACCTCTGATTGCTACCACGCTGCCTAACGGCTCTTACCTGCTACCACGCTTGCTGACGTTTCCTACCATTTCTACCGAAACTGACCTTTTCAACACGTAAGCAACTGATCTTCTCAGGACTAAAGTAACTGACTTTTCAAAACAACCAACAGGTCTTTTTCTCTAGTTACTACAACTACACTTTTCAGGGCAAGGAAAGTCTATCTTCACGAGATATGCACCAGTTGAATGCAACGACTTCTAGCCACCAGTTCAGATCGACGCGATAGCGACCTCCAGCGTAGCAACCTTACAAGACTAGATCAACCACCGGCTTCTAATGTAGTTTACACGCCAGTCAAACGGAGCGAAACTCACTTCAACAGTTAGCATAAACGACAAAAACGCGACGGACAAATCCTATCCATCCGTTGCAGCAACGTCTAAAAACGCCGGCTCTTTATCCTGAACTACATATTGTTATCTGCACGCACTGACGACTCAAGACTAAGAGCAGCGCACACGGCTCAATCGACAGTAATCCCGCGGAAACACAAGAGATCGCTTTGAAGTGTAAAACAACACAAATAGAACTGGTTAGACTAAGCTAAATTTGTCAGCTTACATCTTCTTGCGTTTGTCATATTTGCCTTTCGGTGCCACTTCACTTTTTCTTAAAAGTTCGTCGAGTCGGTTACCATAATTGGCCGCGTCAGATTCGGCTGAATATAGAGTTCTGTTGCCATATACGGAAAGAATCTACACAATCTCTATTTTCTAGTCTCAGTAAAGTCCACGCCCGTCTAACTATATTTGTAGGTGACAAATTCTTTTCTGTTTCAAATTACTTTCACACTGGCGAAATCTAAAACACACGCTGCTTTATGTCTATTTCTGTGGAAAATGTTCAGCAAGTGAACTAAACGCCTTTGTGCCACCAGATCTTACCTTCCCGGCTAAGACCTGCCATGTCACGAATATTGCAATGAAATATTGTCTCTCTATGTCACCGGCACCCAAGAAGAAGATTATTGTACATTATTCCAACAAAGGATTCGTTTAGTACGTTGACTTTGCGCAAATATTCCGAACTATTAAACCTCGCTAATAGCTATTTACCAAATGTTCCTCCGAAATAAGGTTACGAAAACTAACGTCAGAAATATTTTGTTTCATATTCATATTTTAAGTACATTTTTATCTTCGTCTGGTGCAAGGCAACAAATTGGTGAGAGCCCAGTGCGAGCGCGATTTAAATAAAAGGAAAAGAATTTAAATTGCTGATCTTTCATTAAAGTTTTTTTTTTTTTTTTTTAGAAAACAATCTCAGCCAAAATATTTGAACCGGTTTACAAGTTTACTATGGAGTAATTTTCTTTTATTTCATCATGATCAAATCGAAGTTTCTTTATCCAGTCTAAATATCGATATAATTGTATCTATAACTTATCTTTTTCGTGAAGATTCGTGTATAAAACCATTTATATTTTATCAATATAGTTTGTGTTGAAAAGTAGTTTTAATAACCGAATGCTCACTTACTTAATGCGACCTCCAGCGTAGCAAACTTCTAGATCAATCGCCGGCTGCTAACGTACTTTACACGCCAGTCAAACGTAGCGAACCCACTTCAACAGTTAGCGTAAACGACAAAAACGCGACGGACAAGTCCTATCCACCCGCTACAGTAAATTTTGAAAATCTTCATTTATTTAAATGTTTAGTGACGATGAAGGGAGTTTGTTGAGATGCGGGTTGGTCGCGCCAATTTCCTACATGATAAAATTTGCTGTTTCCAGTAAGTAAAATATTCTGGTGTATTTCAAACAGAAATTATATTCATTGGCATCTAAAATTTTCTCATTTTTTTTAAAGTTTTCAATTTTTCGGTCATTTTTGAGCAATCGACGTATATGAAAACAAAAGTTTTAAATTTTGAAAAAATAAAATGTATATCTCTCACACGTTATTTTTAAAAAATTATCAAATTTAAAGTTAAATTAATCTGATTTGAAACAAATATTACTTGTTTATGGCAAGAAATTTAGAAAAAAAGTATTTCTTAATCCGAAAGGCCTGACTCTTTGACCTTTCAAGCAGGCGATGACAGCACCTATTATCAATGAATCTGGAAGTATGGTGACCAAAAATTGACATAATCTGATTTAACATTTCCTAGGAGGAACAACCCTTGAAACATGTGACCTTTTAATGCTGTCTCTTATAAGTGTCCATAATAAAAGAATATGAGCAGTTTAACATTAATAAAAAACTTTAGAAGTTATTTTAAAAATCTCAATTCTAAATGATGTGTAGTGACCTTTCCATTTTCGATTAATAAATAAAATCTTTTTTAATGAATTAATAACCGAAGACACTGAGTAACTGAAAGAACTTTAAAAAATGTGTGAAACTTTAATTTGCTAAGATAAAAATGAAAACATTTCTTATGAAAATTCATTATTCACCGAATGTTTTTACTTCTTCAGATATGATATCCTAAAATTATATTATTTATAAAATCAATTAAAACTTTATCTACATTAAAACTAACGTAGTTTTAATGCATTTCTGATTTTAATGTTCGGAGCAGATTTTCGGAAAAATGGTCTCGTAATTAAAAAAAGATTAACTTGATTTACATTCCACAATGAGTCCTGAATTTAACTAATAAAAAAAATTATATAAATGTATTTTTAGAAGTTTTCTGGAACTAATTAGAGTAGTGGGTAACAGATGTAAAAAAAAGTATTTTTATCAAAATAACAACAATAATAATAATTGCATAAATAATTTCAATCATTTGTGAATAAGTCCTGAAAGTTTCATTAAAATCAGATAATTAGTTGATTTTTATAAGAGTTTTCAAATTAATGTCTTTCAACGCCAAAAAACGACTTGCGTAATATTACGTTTTCCTTAATAGTCGAATTACGTAAACATGGTGTTAGTTCTAAAGTACGTTATTAAAACTAACACAACATGAAAGGAAACTAAACCCAAGGTACATTTACACATTTATTACAGGCCAAATAGTCAACAAATATAAGACAAAAACATTTACATCAATCGGAAATATTTAGAGTTTATAAGACTCACCAAAAGGTGGTGGAATTAGTGTTCTTGTAGCTCAACTCATGTTGGAAATTTTCAACGCTACCGTTCACCTCCTTGTCCAAAGGCTCACTCCCAATCCTACACTGCCCAAGGGCAGATTACCCCTTTCCGGTCCTTTTTATTTTTTGTCCCCACAATGGCGTGAATCGCTGACAGAAAACAAATAAAAAGAAATTTTAACTGAAAATTTGAACGTGTTAGAAAGGATTAAAAAATTTAAAGAAATAATGACAACAAAATTTGATTTTTCTCTTAATAATAACATAAACATTTTAATGATAAAACTTTCACAAATAAGGTCAGGACTTTATTCACAAATTTACACGATTGAAGTAGTGTCAGTAGCTCGTTTCAGTAAAATAAATCAGAATTCTTAACATCTCTAGTTTTAACATATTGGCATGAAGGGGAAATGTTCATACAACAGATTAAATGATCTGCCACAAAATAATATTCAAAAATGTTTAAGACAAAAGCAAGAGAGCTCATTGCTCAACGAAGGGATATGTGGTTTGCATACGTTCAAAAGTAGACGAAGCGAGATAGTTTGAAATACTTAGCTTTATTGGATTATTGAGAGAAAATGCTTTCGTGCCTCGCTTGCTGGTTAAATACCGATAATATAATTAGCGAAAATATCAACGATAATTTCAAGGAACTGTCTCACATGATTTCAGATATTTTTCTCATTAATTTAATTCTTATACTCATTTCATATCAAACTAGCATCGTAGCCCGGCGTTGCCCGTGCAACTCAGAACATTTTTTAATTAGATGATTAATGCAGCGTGTTGCGATTTCCAAGCGCTTGTAGTCGCCGCCTCACATTAAAACTCAGTTATATAAACAAATAATTATTTTAAAAATTGTTGTTTAAAAATTGTTCAAAAACTCCATTAAAAAATCTATTTTCTTTTGTTTTGCGTAAACGTGAGTTGATGTTTTGTGTGACATTTTTACAATGCATTTGTTTTTGTTTCAAAATTACGGGGGAAACTATTTACATTTTTTGTTGACTAAATGAATTTCAAAAATTTTCGAAAAATATTTAAAAATATAGACATTTAATTTTAGAGAAAAAAATTTACATTAATGCCACAGGAATTACAGACAGTTGATTTCCTGCATGAAATATTTAGCGAAAGAAAAGCTTTATTTTTTTTTTAAGTTTTATTTTCTGAAGTATTAAATATTAAATCTGAAAAAAAAAAGACTTAAATAATTAAATTAACATTGGCACTTTTTTTTGACATATTTTGTTTTTGCTTGAAAAAACACTTTTTTAAAATATTTCTTTTGCTTTAAAATTACGGCAAAAAATATTCACATTTTTTGTTGACCAAATGAATTTTTAGAACGTTGGAATAAAAATTAAATATAAAAGCTCATTTTTTTTTTGTCGCGTTTGACACGTGTGATTTGATTTCTGTAACGTAATCTAGCAACCATCTTAGATTTTAGATGTTTTACCGAGCAAATGTAAACAATCGGCTCCATTGACAAAAAAGTGCGAAAGGGAAAATTGCTGAACTTAAACTCAAAAAGTATGTGTCGACCTGGCTTCCCTGTAGATATGTCCCTAGAAAGTTTGAATGGCGTAGCTTAAAAAATGTAGGCGTGCATAGATTACAGTCACACACAGACTCACAGATTGCCTTTTATATTTTTGTATATAGAGGTTGTAATTTGCATCTGCTCGCGAATTTCTTTCCTTAGTTGTCTCAGCTAACCTGCTAATTTCTGTGAAAGGCAAAAATCTTACATAGGCTCGCGAATTTCTTTAGTTCTTCCTCCATCTTCCAAATAAAAAGAAAGTATGTAAAGAGAGTTATTATTTCTTACTCACTACAAACTCTCTTCCGACTGCTTGCTTGCTTGCCAGTCAACTTTGATCTTCAAAAATATGCATATAATGACAATCGTTAACTTCTGTTTTCTTAATTCATGCCTTTTTCATTGTTCTCTCATCTGAATAAGGTTTTTCTCATATTTTCTCACACTCAGTAACTTTTCGCGTCTTAGTAGGATAATATATCAGGCCTCTTCACCTTGCAAATTTGTGAAGCCGTGCTGGCTGGTGTTGAACTGCGGGAAGGAGTATATAGTATTTTTTGCGTTAAAAGTTTATATATTGAAGTTTTTATGTGATAAAAGCAACTAAGCTTAAATAGACATCTGAAACCAATGATCCACATAAAATGTATCTCAGTATACACGATATGGAGACGTAACCACTCGACTACTATTGATTAATCGGAAGAGTTAAAAATATACAGGTAAATCATACAGACGGGAAAAAAAAATTTGAATAGTTCCGCTGGGGATCGAACCCAGGCCCTCTCGCGTGTGAAGCGAGCGTGATAACCACTACACTACGGAACCAACTCAGTAGGGTTACTGCTTAGTCAGTTTACAATAAAAATATAATTTTATAAACTATCGTTTACTGAAATCGTTTGCCACATTTTTCTCATTTCGTCTTATAAAAATTATGACCATCCAATCAACTTTCATACAAAAGACAATTAATTAAATTATGTCCGAAATTCAAATACGCCAGACAAGTTTTAAGTTCGAACATACAAATATTTATTGAACTTGTGATGTGTAGTGAAAGGAAATTAAACATTAAGTGGTGTTGACTTGGACTTGAGGCAAAAATCTAAACTTATTTATAAATGGAACTTTGTGTGTGTGTGTGTGCGTGTGTGTGTGTGTGTGTGTGTGTGTGTGTGTGTGTGTGTGTGTGTGTGTCCGTCCGTTACCTATAGACTCCGAAACGGCTGAACCGATTTTCTTGAAAACTTACACAGTTGTATTATAAGTGTCTGCGAGTGTTCTTAGATAGGTCGAGGTATCCCCGATAAATATCGGAAATCGATAATCGAAAAAATCGGGTTAAAGAAAGAGTTGTCCGATTTTAATCAAATTTGATACACTCATAGACAAAGACATAAGAAACGATATTCAGAAGTTTCAAAGTTGCAGTTCTTACAATCGTGCAGAAAATCGATAATATATATATATATAAGGCAAGATGTTTGTGTGTGTGTCTGTATGTTGTCTGTATGTCCTTTATACAAATCCACAATTTTTATCCGATCCTCATTAAACTTTACAGAAATATTAGTCTGAGCTCCAGGACCATGGATCAGTTTTAAAGCTTTCATTACACCCGAGCAAAGCCGGGCTATACTGCTAGTACATAAATCGCAATATAAAAATTATTCTTCTTGTTGTATGATACCATTTATTTTGGGGTAAACATAAATTTGTTTCTATTTATATTTGTAAGTTATTTTCTGTCCATTTCCTATTCCATTATTTGTTTGATCTTGCAATGTTAGGGCTGGGGTCTAAAATGCCCGAATAAGACCAGTTTAAGACCAGTTTAGACCGGTTTTGAACCTATTCACCGCGGTGGATAGGTAATGTTTGACCATAACCTGACCTTGTGTCACATCTCTCTCAAGTGGGGGAGAAGGGTAAATAACGGAGTCAGGTACTTACTGGAGAGCGGTACAAGACAACCGACCATTTTCCAGCATATGTAGATCGTATATTCGAGTTCTACTTTAGGTTTGGGTGAGCTTAAGCCCCAATAAAAGGTTCAAGGTAAGGAACGTCTTCCAGAAAACGCACGTGATTTTGAATAGATGGAAATTTAGGGTCGAATGGGACGTTACAAGTTAGGTACTTAATACGACTAGTAGTCAGTTTTTCTCCCGATGAGTTGTCAAATTTGGTCAGAGGAAAGATCATGTGCCAGGCTCTGACCACCTAGGCTTTTCGAAGTGCACCCATGTTGATGTGCGTTGTGATGCAGTGGATATCGACTCGGAATGACAAATAGGGGAGCCGAGTTCGAATTCCAGTTGAATTCCTTGCTTTCACTTCCGCGCAAATATCCTTGGGAAATGTATTATTCGTCACTTCCCTCCAGTTAGGGGTTAAATAGCAGGACAGGTAGGGTTTTATATCATATCCTTGACTGGCAAACAGTCCACCGCAGAAAGCAATGGCAATCTACTGTGGGATAATCTTCTGCCCAGTCAGGTCATGTCTCTTTCGAGACATGATCGCCCAAAGCCTGTATCACATATGGCACGTGATTGATTGACCCATGCTGAAGAGATACATTTTCTTGGATGAGACAAGCGGAAACTAAGAAGTCTATAAGTGTGGGGGCAGGATTTGCGTAAAAAGAGAGTGATTTTGTATCGATAAAAGTGAACTCTCCATACAAACAATACTTCCAGTGAAAAATACGATTTTCTTGAAGCAGTTGAACCTTTTAACAGTAAATGCTATAAAATTTTAAAAACAAAGTATATGTTTCTCACACTTAAATATATGAAAAAAAATTCTGCGTTCATAGGTTCCGCTGGGGATCGAACCCAGAACCTCTCGCGTGTGAAGCGAGCGTGATAACCATTACACTACGGAACCAACTGGGGAGTATACTTTATTTAGTTAATTTAAACTTAAAATATCAGATAATCTTATAAACTATTGCGTGCTGATATCGCTTGCATCAATTTTTTATTTCGTCTCATAATGGCCATCCAAGCAACTTTCATAAAGACAATTAAGCATCAGAAATTCAAATGCGCCAAAACATTTCTAGATTCGAACCTGCATATATATATATATATATATATATATATATATTGAAAATAAGTATTTTAATTAGGACGAAATTCAACTTTAAGTGACGGTCACTTGTTGTTTGGGCAACAAATGGAAATAAACCTCTATGCAAATTAAATACATCGTCATGTTGGCTGATAGTTTTTGGGGGAAGACACAAATAAAAGTTTATTTCTATTTATATATTTCAAAGTTATTTCTAGTCATAATACTTTTTGTTACTTTCTTGACACTAAGTTCAATTTTTGAGCCTCTCCTTCTACTAAAAGTTAGCGTTAAGAAAACCACTCCTGCTATATTCGTTCCAGAATCTACCAGAAAACTTCGCCAGTTGTTGTAATGTAATATGTGTTGGTAATTTTGATCGTTTTTCTTAGTTTTCGTTTTGCTTTCACCTTACGATGCGCATTTATTTTATTTCCTATTAATTTCATTTTTCTTTTTTAAAGATTTTCTTTTTTTTCCACAGCACGTGTCAATGCATACTAACACGCCTGCATATTTTCCTTACACATTATTATTTTATTGTTAATTCTCGAGAAATGGAAGTTTTATAGTGGGTTATCCGTTATAAGTGAAGTGTATTTGTGTGTTGAAACAGATTAACTGAATTCGGCCTTGTTAGTTAGATAGCCCACTATAAGAGGGGTATAAAACAAGAAAATCCAATTGTGTATAGAAACAATCTGTGGAACTCGCTCCCATATTCTTGCTTTCCAGATGGCTACAACCTCCAAGAATTTAAATGCAATGCCAATACTCATCTATTAACCACTGGATTCTAGCTCTCTCTCCACCCCGTATATCCTTCCCTTTCCCTCCACCTATGTAACTGTCATCACACCTGCATTCTCATCTTTCTATTGCTCTTTTTCTAACTGGTCTGTACTCCTCCCTCTCTTCTAATTAATCTTTTTACAGTTATGTAGCCCCCCGCACATCAGTGGCATTTCCGCCTTGCTCGGGGTGAAATGATTTTAAAAAAATTAAGGTCTTTTTTTTTTACAAATAAAAGTAATGTCTTTTGGTTGGTTTAAAGGTTGTTAAAAATGTTCATAGCAGTAATTGCCGAAAAGTGTTTGTGCGTATATATGTGTGGGCGTTCTTTTGTTAGGAATGTCTTTGAAGTCTCCGTTCAATCCATTCGGGTAAGTGGCTCAGTGAACAGTGAAGAAGAAGATGAGAAAGAAAGGAGAGGTAAGCATAATGCAATCGCTTGACGTATATCAAGGGACGTGTTAATTATGCTCGTATTTTCTCAGTTGTGTTTGTTTCCTTGTGTCGTCCTTTTCTTTCGTCTTTGGGGCTCCAAACAAGTCACTTGGGAATTCACACCCGGATTTAATTCTGGGCTTCCACTTAGACGATAAACAAAATTCACGTCGGCTAGCGAAAAGGGTTCGTAAAAGAAATTTGATATTTATTTATTTTTGGTTTTCCACCGGAACATCTGCTTGGAGCCCAGATGCGCAAAGACCAGTTTTAATCATTTGCTATCTGGACCTCTGAGGGCAAACATCCGGTCCTTGGTATCACCACAGTTTTTCTATACATCGAGGGTCATCGCATTATACCCGTCGTTATAGGATGAAGGAAACGACATAATCAAAAATGTTTATTACAGTCGAAAGTTCGGTATAATGAAAATATGTTGATTGAAAAGTTAAGAAAAAAAAGTGAATGAAAAATAAACAACAGCCAGTACCACTGACCGAAGCCAAATCAGCGTCTGCCGAAATATCTCATCTGTGAGAGCGTTAGACTAAAAAACTATTAGTCTTGTTGTAACATACCGAGTTTTAGCATAGTACCTTCTGGTGATACCGAGCAAAAGCGATGGACCAGATGTTCGCACTTTCACGAACAAAAAGCAAATGACGAAAACTCGACGGTGCGTATCCGGGTTCGCGCAGATGTTCCGACTGAAAAATAAAAATTAATCAAATATTAAATTTCCATTTCGCGAGCCTACGCGAATTTTATTCATCAGCCAATGGGAAGCCCAGAATCAAATACAAGTGTGAAATCCCAAACGAACTGCTGTGATCCAAAAAGCAGACATGAAAAGCCGAGACAGAAAGCACCCAGCAGACAGACCGACGGTGACGGGCGAGAGTAATTAATATCTCCCTTGACCAAGTCAAGTGGCTACTATCCTCGTCCCTTCATCTCTCCTCCCGTCTTCCCTGTCTTAAAACTCCTTAATGACCTAAGGAGCGACTACATCAAAGACACGCTCCCCACATTCCTAAGCCTTAGATCTCTTTCAGCTTATTATTTGCCATGAATATTTTAACCTCCGTTGGACCTATATTCAAAAATTACTTTAATTGTAAAAACATTAATTGATATGTGTATATATAAATGTTATTTTCAACTCAAATTGCTTTTCTTGATTTTATAATCATTTTATGACTTATAGTGGGCTATCTACAAACAAGGCCAAATTCCATTAACCTGCAGCAATATACAACTTTCTTTCTCTAGAACGGACTCCCACTACAAATAGAAAATGAATAGATAAGCAACCCACTATAACCTAAATGAATTTTCTTCTCTGCAAATTCGATTATCTGATGCCAATCGAATTGTTTTTTTTTGTTTTTTTTTTTTGTTTTTGTTTTTTTCTCTCTCTCTCTCTGATAGAATGCTATGCGAACAGCCTTAGTCAACCGTTGCACCCAGGCTAATGAGTGATCCCTGAAATATAGCCTGGTCACGACCTCCGCTATATTACCAAGGCCTGAGCGATGAAATGTGACGTCACAGGAGTAGAGCCATGGATCAGCGTAGCAGTCGTCTCTCGCTTTATGACATCGTTGATAATCACAAAGTCGTTTTTTCAATAAAGATTTTAAACTTTTTAAAATGTAACAAGAAAAAACAAAAAAGACACATGTTTTGATTTATACTGGTTTTATTAATTTTAATTAAAATTAAGAACAACAATAATTAATAAGAAAATATAAACATCATTGTTGACTACTGACTGTCGGTCGTGTTTGTAAATAAACACAGTTTTAAAGACAAAATTTTTCATTTATTCGTCTAAATTCTAAAAACAATTTAACAAACACTGCTTAAATTTTCATATTTTTAATTTAATTATGAAAAACCACAATCACTTCTGTTTTAATTGCAAGAATTTTAAAATCAGAATCACTCAAATATAGCAATCAAGCAACCATTAGAATTTAGGAACAAACAAGAAGCAACAATAAATAAGCAAAAATTATTAATTAAAGATATTTTAAAATGCAACAATTTAAATTCAACCAAATTAATTTAAACTAATAAGTTTAAGTTACTGTTTTTTAAAAATCAAACTTATAAAAGTCTTTTTACGTCTCAAAATTCAGTTGAATGTTTGAAGTTTTCTTTTTTTTTTTTTTTTTACTTAACTTCTTACAAGTAATATTATCATTTTCCTTGCTCCAAAAATCATTTAATAATGAATTAGAAGAGCTCCAGACAATCATTTTTTCTATTTTTTCAGTGCTGTAACCTTCAACCACATGAGTTAAGATGAAAAAGAAGTTCATCATTAGCCAAAACATCCAATGTTATGTACATAGACATTTTTCTTTGATTCATTGAATGAACAAAAGAATGATTCTTTACAAGTTTATTAATAACAATATAATTGTATAGTTCTAAATTTGTTGTTACATCATTGGGATAACAGAGAACCTCTATTAATTCCTTGAAAATAACTGTTTATATCAGGTAGCATATCATCTCTTCCTGATACTAAACTTTTACAACTATAACATTTCATTTTTTTTAAAACGGCACAACACCAATAACCTGCTAAATATATTATAATAGGCAGGACTTCTTTGCACTGATGAACATCATTGTCAGTTACATCTATGTTAAAATTTATAAACATCCAAATTTTTTTCCTCTGTCATTTCATTTCAATTCACCTCTTGTAAATTTTGTAAGTTTTTTAATTACCAGACCATTTTTTCCGAAAATCTGCTCCGAATAGTAAAATCAAAAATGCATTAAAACTAGGTTTTTTTTTTATGTAGATAAATTTTTAATTGATTTTATACTATAATTTTTAGATCCCATATTCTGAAGAAGAAAAAATATTCGCTGAATAAAGAACTTTTATAAGAATTGTTTTTATTTTTCTCTTTGCTAATTTGGAGTAGATAGACTAAACTATCGCCCGGTTCACACTCCACCCACGTCTATTGAACAGGCGAAGAGGCTCATCCCTTGTTCCCTGTTTAGGATGTGGTTTCCGGCTTTCCCTTTTCCAATCTTTTTACTCTTACGTAGGCCCCTGCGCACCAGTGGCGTTATCGCCTTGCTCGGGGTGATATGATTAAAAAAAAAAAAAAAAAGTTTAAAACATCTTTTTCTTCCAGTTACTCAATGTCTTCGGTTATTAATTCATTAAAAATGGACTTTATTTACAAATCAAAAATTCAAAAGCTTAATACAAATAATTTACAATTAAGATTTTTAAAATAGTTTCTGTGTTTGTTTGTTTTTATTATGTTACAGTACGCATTTTCTTTTACTATGAAAACTTATAAGAAATTTATCATTAAAAGGTCACATGTTTTAAGGGTTGTTTCCCTTAAGAAATGTTAAACTTATGTCAACTTTAACCATACATTGAGATTGATTAACGCTTACATCGCCTGCTTGAAAGGTCAATATTTTAGGGAGAACGAATGTGTGTCGACGAGACATGTCCGGTTTAGCGGCTTGAAATTCTTCCCATACATTGTGGCGGTGCCTTATGTGATCTCAGCTCCCATCTGATTGATTCCACTTTCTTCTCTCTCTCTCTCTCTCTCTCTATATATATATATATATGTGTGTGTGTGTGTGTGTGTGTGTGTGTGTGTGTGTGTGTGTGTGTGTAAAAATAACTTCTTTTTCACACAGGCTTGTTAACTTCTCTCAGTTTTGTAAATCGTTCCCTTTCATTGGTTAGAAAATAATTGACACTGGATCGCGAAATTTGGCTTCGTCTTTTTCCTTCAGTGCGGGGTCAATCCTTTTTCTTATTGGTTAGAAATAGATTTCACACTGAACTGAGAAATTAGCAAGCAGTGAAAAGAGAAAGAGAGTTACTTTTAATTCCGTATTCACCACAAAACTTTAGATCTTCAGTCTAACGGCTTCCCAGCTGAAGAATTTCGGCTCACAGACTGCGCTGAAAAAAGTAAAAAAAAAACAAAAAAACAAAAAAAAAACGACGAAATTAAACGTGGTGGTAGTCTGCTTCAGGTCCGCCAAGGTGGCTGTTACAACAAACACTGAGAATTAGATCGCATATTTGAATGAGAAGTAAATTGTTTTGATCTTTGAATTAGTTTCCTGACTTTTTCACAAAGACTGTTTTTAATTTTTATGTTTTTCCCTTCTTTGTAAATATCGATCATAATTTACTTTGATAGTTACATGTGGTTTGTGATAAAGAAAAACATAAAATAATCGGATAATCTCTTTAGCCGTTGAAATATTATGAAAAGATAACGCAATAGCTAAGTAAAAATACTCTTGATCATTGCACCGTAACAGTCAGCCGAAATAGCTCAGCTGGGAGAGCGTTAGACTGAAGATCTAAAGGTCCCTTGGTTCGATCCCGGGTTTCGGCAGTGTAAACATTTTTTTACATTTTCTGTATATTTTATTGATTTCATTGCTTCTTTATTTCAAGTTTATCCTTTTGATGAGTCAGAAATTGAAGTGTTTTAATTTTTCCTTAATTTTCAAAATATTCTGGTCCGGTTTCTTAATATTTTATTCTACTGATAATTACAAAGTAGTATTTATTGAGATTGGCGATTCCGCTGGTGTTCATGTATTGTATTGTATATTTCGGCACGAAACCCTCTTTTATACAAGTTTCATTAAAGACGACTGTCACGGTACTGCGATTAAACTTTTAACTAATATGGAATTAATAATGTGGAGAAGTTTATGAGCAGAGTCATGCCGACTTCGAAGATTCGTGAAGGCACCGTTATAATGTCCTCACTCATCAGGACTGCATTTTCTTAATTTTAAATCTCTCTCTCTCTCTCTCTCTCTCTCTCTCTCTCTCTCTCTCTCTCTCTCTCTCTCACTCTCTCTCTCTCTCACACACACCAGGTAAAATTTGTTTCTGACTTTTATTTGAACTTTGGTACCTGAAAGTACATTTTTTTTATGCAAAACTTTTACTCATGAAACAGCTTTAAATCGGTTCAAATTTATTTCCTTTTTATAACTCATTTGTTTTGCTTTAAATATATGAGCGTATAAATTTGAATTTCTTTATCTATGTAGGTGATGTAATTAATTATTTTGAAAGGGTAACCTAAACATATTCTGGAAAGTCATTAAAGAACCTGTACTGGCAGAAAACAGCCTGTCACATACGAACAGAAAATGAGTTCAGCAGATATGCAAAAATAGAAAGAGGTGTAAGACAAGGATGTGTCTTCTCACCAGATCTATTGTGAGGCTTTAGACTGAAAATCTGAAGGTCACTGGTTCGATCTCAAGTTTCTGCATGGCGATTTATTATGTTAGTTTTCTTCTTCGCAACAACGATATTCTCTGATGTTGCTTGATTTTTTTGTCTTTTCTCTCAAAGAATGCCATTTAATCAGTGTTACTTACTCGATGCTCACGAGCTAATGAATTATCTTTGAAATATAGCCTGGTGCGGATTTTTAAGTTCACGGTTTTTAATTTAGTGAATTGTTTATATTCACACTCCATCCACATCTATTGAACAGGTGAAGAGGCTCATCCCTTGTTTCCTGTTTAGGATGCGGTTTCCGGTTTTCTCTTTTCCAGTCTTTTCACTTTTTCCTTTTTATTATTTTTTCAATTATAGATAGACTAAACTATCGCCCGGTTCACACTCCACCCACATCTAGCTGAACAGGTGAAGAGGCTCATCCCTTGTTTCCTGTTTATGTGATGCGGTTTCCGGTTTTCTCTTTTCCAGTCTTTTCACTCTTTCCTTTTTTTATTATTTTTTTTTCAATTGGAGCAGATAGACTAAACTATCGCCCGGTTCACACTCCACCTCACATCTATTGAACAGTGTGAAGAGGCTCATCCCTTGTTTCCTGTTTAGGATGCGGTTTCCCCTGGTTTTCTCTTTTCCAGTCTTTTCACTCTTTTCCCTTTTTTATTTTTTTCAATTGAGTAGATAGACTAAACTATCGCCCGGTTCACTCCACCCACATCTATTGAACAGGTGAAGAGGCTCATCTGTTTCCTGTTTAGGATGCGGTTTCCGGTTTTCTCTTTTCCAGTCTTTCTTCACTCTTTTCCTTTTTATTATTTTTTTTTTCAATTGGAGTAGATAGTTCAAACTATCGCCCGGTTCACCCACCCACATCTATTGAACAGGTGAAGAGGCTCATCCCTTGTTTCCTGTTTAGGATGCGGTTTCCTGATTTTTCTTTCCCAGTCTTTTCACTCTTTTCCCTTTTTATTATTTTTTTTTCAATTGAGTAGATAGACTAAACTATCGCCCGGCTCCACACTCCACCCACATCTATTGAACAGGCAGAAGAGGCTCATCCCTTGTTTCCGTTTAGCTTCCGGTTTCCTTTTCCAGTCTTTCTCACTTTTCCTTTTTTATTATTTTTTTCAATTGGAGTAGATAGACTAAACTATCGCCTGGTTCACACTCCACCCACATCTATTGAAATAGTGAAGAGGCTCATCCCTTGTTTCCTGTTTAGGATGCGGTTTCCGGTTTTCTCTTTCCAGTCTTTTCACTCTTTCCTTTTTTATTATTTTTTTTCAATTGGAGTAGATAGACTAAACTATCGCCCGGTTCACACTCCACCCACATCTAGCGAAACAGGTGGAAGAGGCTCATCCCTTTTGTTTCCTGTTTAGGATGTGGTTTCCGGTTTTCTCTTTTCCAGTCTTTTCATACTCTTTTCCTTTTTTATTATTTTTTTCAATTGGAGAGATAGACTAAATCATCGCTCCGAAACCACTCCACCCACATCTATTGGAATATAGTAGTAGCCCATCCCTTGTTTCCTGTTTAGATGCGGTTTCCGGTTTTCTCTTTCCAGTCTTTTCACTCTTTCCCTTTTTATTATTTTTTTTTCAATTGGAGTAGATAGACTAAACTATCGCCCTTGTCTACACTCCACCCACATCTATTGAACAGGTGAAGAGGCTCATCCCTTGTTTCCTGTTTAGGATGGTTTCCCGGTTTTCTCTTTTCCAGTCTTTTCACTCTTTTCCTTTTTTATTTTTTTTTTTCAATTGGGAGTAGATAGACTAAACTATCGCTCGGTTTTGCCACCTCCACCCACATCGTCAACAACAGGTGAAGAGGCTCATCCCTTGTTTCCGTTTAGGATGCGGTTTCCGGTTTTCTCTTTTCCAGTCTTTTCACTCTTTTCCTTTTTTTATTATTTTTTTTTCAATTGAGTAGATAGACTAAACTAATATTCAAGTCTGGCTCCACCCACATCTATTGAACAGGTGAAGAGGCTCATCCCTTGTTTCGTCGATGCGGTTTCCGGTTTTCTTTCAGTCTTTTCACTCTTTTTCCTTTTTATTATTTTTTTCAATTTATAGATAGACTAAACTATCGCCCGGTTCACACTCCACCCACATCTATTGAACAGGTGAAGAGGCTCATCCCTTGTTTCCTGTTTAGGATGCGGTTTCCGGTTTTCTTTTCCAGTCTTTTCACTCTTTTCCTTTTTATTATTTTTCAATTGGAGTAGATAGACTAAACTATCGCTCGGTTCACACTCCACCCACATCTATTGAACAGGTGAAGAGGCTCATCCCTTGTTTCCCGTTTAGGATGCAGTTTCCGGTTTTCTCTTTTCCAGTCTTTTCACTCTTTTCCTTTTATTATTTTTTTTTCAATTGGAGTAGATAATTCAAACTATCGCTCCGGTTCACACTCCACCCACATCTATTGAACAGGTGAAGAGGCTCATCCCTTGTTTCCTGTTTAGGATGCGGTTTCCGGTTTTCTCTTTTCCAGTCTTTTCACTCTTTTCCTTTTTTATTTTTCAATTGGAGTAGATAGACTAAACTATCGCTCGGTTCACACTCCACCCACATCTATTGAACAGGTGAAGAGGCTCATCCCTTGTTTCCTGTTTATAGGGATGCGGTTTCCGGTTTTCTCTTTTCCAGTCTTTTCACTCTTTTCCTTTTTATTATTTTTTTTCAATTGAGCAGATAGACTAAACTATCGCCCGGTTCACACTCCACCCACATCTATTGAACAGGTGAAGAGGCTCATCCCTTGTTCGTTTAGGATGTGGTTTCCGGCTTTCTCTTTTTCCAGTCTTTTCACTCTTTTCCTTTATTATTTTTTTTTCACTTAGAAGAGACAGATTAAACTATCGCCCGGTTCACTCCATCCACGTCTATTGAACAGGTGAAGAGGCTCATCCCTTGTTTCCTGTTTAGGATGCGGTTTCCGGTTTTCTCTTTTCCAGTCTTTTCACTCTTTTCCTTTTTTATTATTTTTTTTTCAATTGGAGTAGATAGACTAAACTATCGCCCGGTTCACACTCCACCCACATCTATTGAACAGGTGAAGAGGCTCATCCCTTGTTTCCTGTTTAGGATGTGTTTTCCGGCTTTCTCTTTTCCATACTTTTTACCCTTACGTAGCCCCCTGCGCATCAGTGGCGTTACCGCCTTGCTTGGGGTGATATGATTTAAAAAAAAAATATATATATATATATACACAGTATAACCCGGATATAAGAGACCCGAATATATGAGAAACGCGGATATAAGAGAGATTTTCTCTGGTCCAAAATTAGAGCCTGTGGTAATGTATATAAAATAGATCAAACCCTGATATACGAGAAAATCCCGGATATAATAGAAACTCCCGGATATAAGAGAACTGTTATTTGGTCCCGACAACTCTCTCATATCAGGGTTACACTGTATATAATTTTTATATGCGGATAAACCATTAGAGTCTCAATCTCATTTATATGGTCTTATTGGGTGTTAAATAGATATGGCTTACTTTGTAGTCTCCTGATGGTGAGAAATGAAAATTTGCGCCACTAATTGCTACCCGCAATTAGTGCGCGTGTTTTTGTGTGAGCTAGGTGATGAACATGTTCTTCCCGGGGCAGAATCCTAACTAGCGTACCACGTGACGTTCCCTGCTTTTATTGGCATACCTTTGCGCGGGAACTAAGTTATCACGTGAACGCTGAATGACCATGTATGTGTATGTGGGTGTGAATGTATCAAACCCTACAAGCAGAATACGTTAACACTTATCTATCTATCTATCTATCTATCTATCTATCTATCTATCTATCTATCTATCTATTGTGAGATCGCCCCTTTGTACATAATAATGGACTCAACTGAGTGTACATATAGTGAGAACGGCAGAGTTTGGTTGAGTTGTAAGATGGTGCACTAGTTGGACTTGGTTGGATCGAGAGAATCAGTTACCCGGACATTATTACACTTCAAGACTGTATATATTTATTTCTATAAATTAATAGTATTCCTATTGACTAACCCGTGTTTCAGTCTGTATATTTTGTTCAATATAACTTACATTTTCTATCTCCATATCTGTTTTTGTTATTTATTATTTTGTGTGGTTTCTCAACCGTAATCCACAAACACTATCTATTATTTATTCATTTGTTTTTATTTACTGAAACCAGATAGCGTATCTTGCTTCCATGCGATTTAAAACGAAATATAGCCTATTATTTATTACGTATTGGCAGGGGATAATGAGCGTGAGAAGTAATGAAGGGCAAGACAAGCACAATAATAATAATAATAATAATAATAATAATAATAATAATATGTGGTTGTTAGACAACAGTCAGTTAAGTGCCATACGTGATACACGCTTGGGCGATCATGTCTCGAAAGAGACATGACTGACTGGGCAGAACATTATCCCGCAGTAGGTTGCCATTGCTTTCTGCGGTAGACTCATTGCCAGCCAAGGCTATAGAACCCAATCTGTCCTGCTATTTAACCCATAACTGGAAGGAAGAGACGGATCAATACCTTTCCCAAGGGTATTTGCGCGTAAGTGAATACAATGGATTCAACTGGAATTCGAACTCGGCAACACTGAGAATTAAATGGCACATTTGAATGAGAAGAAGTAAATTGTTTTGTCCTTTTGAGTTACTTTCCTCAGCTTTTTTTTTTTTTCACAAGAAGACTGTTTCTAATTTCCATGTTTTTCCCTTTTTCGTAAACATTGTTTTCCTGTTTGATCATAATTCACTTTGATAGCATCATGTGTTCAGTGTTAACTTTCATGTATGACAATGCAAAAAAAAGATCAAATCGAAGAATCTCTTAAAAAAGATAAAGCAATAAACAAGTAATGAATAGGCTTGATCGAATACCGCCAGCCGAAATAGCTCAGCTGGGAGAGCGTTAGACTGAAGATCTAAAGGTCCCTGGTTCGATCCCGGGTTTCGGCAGTATCATCTTCAACTTTTTATTTTCAATACATTATGTTGATTTCATTCTCTTGTCTTTATTTATTTGAATTGTACCCCTTTGATGAGTCAGAAGTTGAGGTATTTTAATTTTTTCTTAATTTTACAAAATATGATTAATGTCCGTTTTTTTTAAATATAAATATAATTACAAATTAGTAACTTAGTTTTAAGGATTTATTTGTTTCACGAAAGTTAAACCGTGACTGGCGATTCTCTGTTGATCGTGTCATATATTGTCGTTGAACATTTCGACACGAATTTCTCATTAATAAAAGTTTTTTGTTTTCTTACTCGATCAAAACAGAATAGTCCATTATTTGTGAGGTATTATTATCTCTATGAGAATACGCTAAACACTTCTCTGTCTATCTATATTTATTTATTTATTTAAGAACCTTGAGAATTTTTGACACTCACAGATATTAGAAGAGTAAACTGCGAGTATCCTCCATAATGAATTTGTGCGAATGGGCGGCAGAATATCAACAAATGTGAAATTGTCTGTAGTTGTTAGAAAGTAAAAAAGACGGGAACTATTAATCGATTGCACTGAATACGAAATAAAAATAACTTTATTTTCTTCACAGTTTGAAAACTCGCAAAATGTAAAAATCTATTTTGACCAATATAAAAAGAAAATTCAAGTGTAGAATAAGTTTCTAACCTATAAAAAGAGTGATTTACAAAAATAACAAATTTAACTTTCAATGATTCATGTGATGTTTCTTCCCGACCAAAAAAGAAGTTTGTCCTTGAACCGGTCACGTGACATGACTGGTCTATTTATTAGCATGCCCGGTCAGTCAGACGTGAGTTGGAGTCAGAGAGACGGGAGAGAAAGAAAAGCAGAGACCACGCTTCTGAATATCACCGATGTCACATTTCACGCTGATACATTGTTAAGCTTTAATAATGACAACTGCTGATTGGAAGGACGTTTTCGACGATTGAAGGTAAGTACCTAAAAACACATCTTTTATATTGAATTCCACTGTAATATTTTAATGTGAAAAATGAACTCTTTTAATTTGTTTTAATCATTTTGGGAACATTGTTTATATGGAATTCAACTGAACTCTTTCAATTTGTTTTCATTTTGGAAACATTGTTTATATGGAATTCAAGTGAACTCTTTCAATTTGTTTTAATCATTTTGGAAACATTGTTTATATGGAATTCAACTGAACTCTTTTAATTTGTTTTAATCATTTTCGAAACATTGTTCATATGGAATTTAATTTAATACTTTTGTGTGAAAACAAAATTTGCAAATATACTTAGTGTCTGATATATTATGAACATTTTCTCTGTTTGTCAAATTTACAAACATTTAATGTGTGATTACTTCTCTTGAAATAAGCTACTGACAATTACAACTACGTAAATTTGTAAATAAACTCCTTATTTTGTGTTGTTAAAATATACACACGTTTTTCCACGTCATTATATACTACCACGCCTCCTCTCTTCACGCCAACGTCCTTAATAATAATAATGACAACTTTCAACTCGTAAAAATTTTATGGCATTCCTATATGGAATTTTTGATGAATCTTAATTACTTCAGTTTTTGTTGTTAGTAGCAGTTTTTTTTTTTTGCCGAGCAAAAGCGAGGGACCGGATGTTTGCTCTATAACGACCAGAAAGCAAATGAACAAAAGTCGTCTAATTGATGTATCTGTTTAGGATGCGGTTTCCGGCTTTCTCTTTTCCAACCTTTTCACTCTTACGTAGCCCCCTGCACATCAGTGGCGTTACCACCTTGCTTGGGGTGATATGATTAATATATATATATATATATATATATATATATATATATATATATATAAATGTTATTTAAATTTACAACTACCCTTCACTAGAACGGACTCCCACTACTAACGGAAAAAGAATAGATAAGCAACCCACTATAGTATTGTAGAAGACGAAGTGTCCAGTACTAAATTAAGTTTACGAGTCGACTCGACGTAACAGGGTGGTGAAATAAAACAGACAATACGAAAAACGAGTAGGCGAAAGTTACAAGAAAAACAATATATTAACAAAGGTTACATAGGGTTGAGAGCATGCATAAGTAAGTAAAATTAAGGAAAGAGAAGTTCTTTTTGTAGCTGAAAGAAAGGTTTGTAACAATTGTTAAGATGATCGTCAAGAGTTCGAAGTTCACATCCTTGATGAAATTATTCAGACAGAAAACAAGGTTCTGTGTCTGTGTATGCGTTTAGGCAAGAAAGTCAGACAGAAAACAAAGTTCTGTGTCTGTGTGTGCATTGAGTAGAGAGAGAGGTTTACATGCGAATGTAGTAGTCTTAGGCAGTCTGTGGATTTCTACTGACGAAGGTTGGAAAAATTGTGAATTTATGTGTAGAAAGTTATTTTATGTAAGGTCCAGTTTGAATGAAAGTTAATGTGCATAGTGTTAATGTCGGTGAGAAGAAAAATAAAAAAATATTTGCGCCACTAATTGCTACCCGCAATTAGTGCGCGTGTGTTTGTGTGAGTTAGGGAGACATGTCTGCTCTTGTCCCGGGACGAAATCCTAACTAGCGTACCACGTGATGTTCCCCGCTTTTATTAGCATGCGTTTACGCGGGAAACTAAATTATCACGTGAACGCTGAATCACCATGTATGTGTGTGTGTGCGTGTGTGTGTGTGGGTGTCAATGTATCAAACTACATAGTATCAAGTAAAAAGGCCCCAAACTTAATAAAAACGAACTCTTTTCATCAAAGTGTTTATGTTATTAAGAGGAAATATCAAAGTATTTTTAATTGTCTTTTAAATGTTTTAATCCCTTCAAACATGTTCAAAATTTTGGTAAAAATCTTGTTTTGATTTAACCAAATCGTTACGAGAGTTTACAATGGATAATGTAATATTATGTAACACACATTAATTTGGAAATTTTTGCAAAAATCAAATACTGGTCGGATTTTAATGAAACTTTCTGAACTTATTCACAAATGAATGAAATTACTTTTGAAACTATTATTTTAAAAAGATCTTGGTATTTTTTTTTTACATCTGTTACCCACCCTCCACGTAAATTCATGAAATTTTAAGAAATTAAATTTTGTTGGAAAAATTGGTTTTATTAGTTATACGCAGGACTTAATAGTAAATCTTAATGTAAATGTAAATCGTCTATTTTTTTAAACATTTTGCTTTTATTTCCGAAAATCTGATCCCAATAGTAAAATAAAAAAGGCAATAAAACTATAACATTATTTAATTTGATAAACTTTTAATTGCTTTAATAAATAATGAATTATTTTTAACATTATTTTTACCGATACTCGTATTTAAGTAGATATTCTGTTTTTAATTAAACAGTATTTTTATATTTATATCTACTGGCCTGATTATTTACGATAAATTTTTATTACGAAAATGTGTGCTACAAATGGTATGCTTCCCCTATGTAATAGGGGTCGCAGGTTCGAATCCTGCTGGGTAGCACACATTTTCGTAATAAAAATTTATCGTAAATAATCAGGCCGGTAGATATAAATATAAAAATACTATTTAATTAAAAACAGAATATCTCCTTAAATACGAGTATCGGTAAAAATAATGTTCAAAATAATTCGTTACAAATTGTCGGTTGCTTATAACCAAGTTTCGTTAAAAAATTCGTTAATTTCCGTAACATGTTTAATAAATAATATATATTAAGGACATTATAGTCTGAAGAAATTTTTTTTCGATCAATAATGAAATTTTAAAATAAATTTACATTACTTTTTAATTATAATGATTTATAAAGTTTCAAAACTATTTAAAAAATAGTTCAAAAATTTGTTGTTAGTTTATTAACCTATTAAGTGAAAATTATATTTACTAATCGAAAACTGAAAAGTTTAATACAAATCGTCGTACCTTCGTATTTTTAAAATATCTTTTGTGTATTTGAAATTTTTTGTATGGTAATTTCTATGTGTACATTAAACGGTCATTTGTTTTACGGTTTCTTCTCTTTACAAGAAAAGAATTTGTACAATTATGTCACTTGTGATCGCCATACACTTATCTCGCATCTGTCAAGCTGTCATCACATTTCAAATACGAGGGAAAGGTCAGAAAATTCAACTCTGTGTTTAAGAAATAGTTTTATTCTAAATTTCATGCTATAGATAAGTAATACTTGTGAAAATCAGATTAATTTAACATTAATTAATATTTTAAAAAATAATGTGTCACAAATGTACATTCTATTTTTACAAAATTTTTAAAACCGAGAGTTAGCTTTTGTTTAGAAATGTGTTAATCGCTCAAAAATGGCTGAAAAATTTTTAAAAATTTAAAAATTTAAAAATTTTAGATTCTAATTAATATAATTCCTATTTTAAAAATGAGATCCTATTTATATTAATCTTACTTATAATAATATTAATAAGAGTAATATTAATAGGATCTCATTTGAAATTTTGCCTACAAAAGAGTGAACTTACGGGGTATGAATTTCTTTTAGAATTTTTCATAATAAAAAAATTGTTTGCTGACGAAGCGAATTTTCTTCGCAGAAATGATCATAGGACACATGTGATTTTCGATGTTTTATTTGAATATATATATATATATATATATATATATATATATATATATATTAAATATTCATTTACGTAACTCTCAAGAGAGTATATTAAAGCAGCACACTAAAAACAAATTAACTCTATGCCAAAATCACATAGCATGTGATATTATCATAATGTGGCATACAACCAACCAACCAACTAACCACAAGTATTAGTTTCTTATGCACTAACGCGAGCAGTCACCAGGAGGTCAGTGCTAGTTTGTTTCGTGAAATGGCTGTTTTGTACGTTGTTAGTTAATAATACATATTAAGCACGGACAAACCGGGGAGGTTGGGAATACCTATACGGCTGAAGATCGATCAGTCGAATAATCAACATTATTTGTAGCAGAAAAACACCAAACTAATTATTTTTAAGCATTTCGTTTCAAGTAAGACCACTAAGACGCAGAATGTGAAAAGAAAATTAAAAAACTTACAAATAAGAGAGAACAACAGAAAATTCTGAATTAAGCAGAAAAATGAGAATGATTGGTATTACATTTCAATTTTTGAAGATCAATGTTCATTGAAAAGCCAGAGGCCGGAACAGATTTCCACAAGGGGAATTGTGAGAGAAGAAACTGTTAACATTTGAAACTTACAGTTACATCTAGTCATTTCAACAGTAAAATGATGAGACCTAACTGGAAATCTAGTACTGCGTTTAAATTCGTAAATTCGAGGTACCTATAAAGGAAAGCTTTTGAGAACAATTACTGAAAAAGTATTTATGGAAAATGTATACGGGATGTGCGATGCGCGATGTGGTGCAGTGGATATCGACTCAGAACGAGGACTCGGGGAGCCGAGTTCGAATTCCAGTTAAATTCCTTGCATTACACTTATGTGCAAATACCATTGGGAAAGGTATTAATCCATCTCTTCCCTCCAGTTATGGGTCAAATAACAAGACAGATTTGGTTCAATAGCCTTGGCTGGCAACCAGTCTACCGCAGAAAGCAATGGCAACCTACTGCGGGATAATCATCTGCCCGGTCAGTCATGACTCTTTCGAGACATGATCGCCTAAGCATGTATCACGTATGGCACTTGACTGACTGATACGGAAGCTAAATTACGGCGGTGAGAAATTGACTGGAGTCGAGTTTCCAAGACAAGACGATAATGCTCAAGCGCCCTTTGTTCCACCTCAAATGTCTCTGCGGCACAACACGAAAATGGATAGGTCATCGGCGTACGCGAAAACGCTAGCTCAAGCACCACCAGAGACGGCGATTCAAGTAAGATCGGGGTGCACTCCCTGTCCTTTAGTCAAAGATGAACCGACCGTTCATCTCTGTCGCATCAATGGAGGAGCGATGCAGGAGGCTGGTTGACTTCGAGTTTGAATCCAGCAGCCTGCACGACAGCAGCATTTATTGATGGCCGACCCTATCAAATGACTTGAACTGATCTAAATTGATCAGCGAAGCTTGCTCGTCGTCTTTTACACCCTCCAGAAACGTGCGGATCAGATGCAGGCTGCTCTGAATTCTTAGTTCTTTCTCGCCCCCCCCCTCCGAATCTCGGCAACTGACTGAAAACTTCTCTTCAGGATCTTCGCTAAAATATTTAATTCTGAGTTTAACAGGGCTATGGGCCTGTGATTATCTAAATACCTCTCACTTCCTTTTTCTTTTTCAACAGTGTGATCACACCCCTGGAAATTCGGTCGGAGACAGACCGCTGCCGGAACCAGTTGTTGAAAACGCCAGCCAAAATCGGCACAAAGATGTTCGGCAGCCTCAAGTACAATTCATAGGACAGGTCATCAAGTCCAGGAGACTTGCCACTGCCGACCCTCTTCAATGCCAAGTAAACTTCGGACTCTGTGGTATCACCCTCGCAGCTAGCTGCTTCAGTCAACGAAGCCAAATAGCTGCGAAACTCTTCGCCACGGAAAC
The DNA here is from genome assembly GCA_037127315.1 of Ascarosepion bandense. Taxonomy (NCBI): domain Eukaryota; kingdom Metazoa; phylum Mollusca; class Cephalopoda; order Sepiida; family Sepiidae; genus Ascarosepion; species Ascarosepion bandense. The sequence continues at coordinate 2,661,482 of JBBBDQ010000346.1, read as the reverse complement.
TAGGCAACTAGGCACCTTGTCGCCGAAACGCCTCGTACGTCTTTAGTCGACCTCCGAGTACACCCCTCCGTGGTATCGACCTCATGAATGTAACGAGCTGAACCTCGACAGATCTCTCCTTTGTCCAATTATGTGTCCATATTTACAACTTTTTTAGACATATTGTTTAACCTATGTCTAATTACCTGACCCTGGTGGTGCTCGCAACCCGCTCGCTTTAGAGTCTGTCTAGCTAAACTTGTCCCTAGGGAATCTCCCCAGTCTCCGCCAAGGACAGACTATCCTCGAGAGTCCTCAACTTTTTAGCCTCATCTAAAGCGAATCCTTGACTATATTCGGTGGTTAAAGACCTAATACTATCCTTAAGTCTCTTCCACCACTTATTCCCAATAACTGCTCCACTAGTTCCCGCTTCACTAATCTAGTTACCTTTTGTCGGATGTCCCACCTGTCCAGTAAGAACAGATTGAATCTTCAGTGTTCAACCATTCTAGGTCTAGGATCTATCGCCATCTGGACAGTCAAGTCTATGGTCCAAATAGCCTAACAAATAGAACGTGGGACAATCTTCTCGCTAACATTCTATTCAGGTAGCTGGCTACCCTAGTAGACAGACACTTGAGAGCCCACATTCACATCTCCCTCTTTGTGTGATCGAACTCTTATCTATCAACGAGAACAAACTCGCCGAACAGATTGACGAAGACACTATCGCTCGACCTCCCGCTAGCTTTCCTCTATTGTCTAATTTTGAGTCCAGGACGACATTCTAGCACCACTGACATTGTCTAAACGCGCTGAATCCACCAGCAATGACCCCAATCGACGAAAAACGAAGATACACTCCTTCTGGTCGTTGGGCGCATAAACTGCAACGATCCGAAACGAAAAATATGTTCACGGCGATATCAGCTATGATCAACCAGATCCCATCTGCATCGACAGGACCGTAGCTGATGCTAAAAAAAAAAAAGACCGGGCACAGAGAAAATTGCCGGATTTATTAGCTGACAATGTGATGACGTCATCAGTGTCATTCGTTTCCAGAAACTATGATTTTTGCGGATTTTTTCGGTTATTCCAAAGGAAATTAGGCACAGAATGTGAACGAAAGCAGGAAATCGGGTTCGGACTTTCTGAGTATAACCAGTTTTTTCTCCCAAAATCAATAAATAAACAAATAGATTTTTACTGCGTTCATTCGGATGTTTTCTTCGTTTTTCTTTCTTTCTTTCTTTCTTTCTTTCTTTCTTTCTTTCTTCGTGAATTGTTTTGTTTGATTTCTGACGAAGACATTTTTCCTTGCCCGGATTTTCAGGAGCGTCAGAAAAATTCGATGAGAAGTTGACGGAGGTACACTTAAAAAGAATCCACAAGAAGGTCTTCCTCTGTGCAGAAAGATCACTCCGAAAGGCCAACCAGTCTATCATACATATTTTCCCACCCTTGAAAAATAATCTTTTCTTTATGGGTTGGGAGATGACGGAGCTCTAGAAAGTGAAGAGAGGTGGCTCCTTGCCTTACCTTTTAAGCCAGGTAATTCTATTTTTGCTGGAGAAACAGGTGACGATTGTGTCTTGGTTTTGTTCACGGCCTTCTCTGCCATGCTTCAACCAGACTTTCTTTCCTTCTTGGTAATTTTCTCCTTTTCCACTCTCCTTTCCTCTGTTCAATTTGGAGGATCTAGATGGCGGCATCTCCACCTCTATGAACAAATCGAGTTGCGGCAACTCCTCCTGCACCTCACGCTGCTGCTCCTGCTGTTGTTTGAGCTGCACCTGCCGTAGCTGATATTGCTCTTAACTTCTCTTGCTGCTCCTGCCACGGTTGGTGCTGCTCTTGCTGCTGTTGCGGCTTCTTCGGGAATATGGCTTTCTAGGGTGGGACATCCTGCTGGGTGGAAAGGGTTACGGCCTTAACTCCCTTTCTTACTACGGCTGTCCACTCACTGGGAGTTTGGCTAATCTTCTATGACCCTACTGCTTCTTTCTGTGCTGTTATTGGTTTATAGGTGCCGGATTCTTGTCAGGGCACGACTTTGCCAAGTGCTTCGTGGCGCCACAGAACCATCAGTGGGGTCGTCGGTTCTCCACAATCATGTAGATCAACCGATCTCGAGAAATCAATGTCTGGGATGTTCAGGAATTCTTTGCGTGTCAGGGTCACTTGTAGCGTAAAGTATTCGGTGGCAAAGCCCGATTTGCTCAATACTGATGAAACATCTCCTACCTTTATGTATTTCATAAAGAAGGCACCCAGGTTGTCTTCAGTAATTTCTAATGGCACCCCATGCAGAGTGATCCGTGTTTTACTCCGTCTGGAATCTAACCGCCTTGATTGTTAGTATATTTCCCGCCAACCACCTGGCCTCCTGTTTCGTCGCCAGTAGGATGGTTCACATGGTATATCTTTCTTTCGCCAGCAATTTTGGTAATATTTAGAGGCTTTTTATAGCCTCCTCCAAAGTCTCTTTGCTAATGCCAATCAGCTTTCGAGTTATATCATCAGTTGTTAGCAGAAAGATGATTCGAGCGGTTATTGGCTCCAAAGCTGCCGGAATAATTAGCAGCCAATTGACATTTTCAGGATCGTCTGACTCATTTCCAGTCTGACCCTGATAATTTCCACCGCAGATTAATAACTCAATATGTAACCTGGGTTCACCGCTTTGAACCGGAAACAAAGATTTAAAGCAAACAATGATTCTTCATCCTCGGAGCAATTCAAGCAGACAGCGTCTGTTGGCAAAATGATGGATTTTGTTTTTTGGGGTTCTGAAGGTGTAATCATGATAGACTACAATGGAAAAGGAAAAAATTATTAATGGACAGTACTATGTATCAGAATGAAGTAAGTAATCAAGGTGAAACACAGAGGAAAGCAGGTGTGCTCTGGCTCCAAGATAACGCGAGCGATCACACTGCTCAAGTTGCAGTAGCAGAAGTAGCTACTGTGGTTTTGAATTGCTACTCCAATTCACCAGACTTAGCTACAAATAACTTCTGACTTCTTTTATAAACTCACATCCTACTTGCGTGGTCACCGTTTTGGAAACAATGATGAGATCATATGTGCTGTGAAAGAGTTTGGGGAGAACCAGGACACAATTTTCTTCCGTGATGGGATTTCAGTGCTTAAGCATCGTTTAACCAAGTGCATTGATGCCGGGTGGAGGGCTATATTGAAAAAATAGCGTAAAACTGTCTTGTTTCTCCAACTCCTTCTGGGTAAGGCTTAGAACTTTTTGACCGACCCTAGTACTTTTTATAACAAAAAGAGGAAGTCGATAGACAGAAATGAAAAAGTGGTTTTGTAGGTGGCTAACAATAGTTAATATTTACTTGACGGTTCTTTTAAATTAGCTGTGGGTCCCCGAGCAAATTTCGGTAATTCTTTTTCTTTTTCTATGTACCATGTTTCTTCAGGACGTAGGCGATCATGACCTTCCACATCTTCTTATCCCTTGTAGCTCTTAACACTTTATTTTGTTACTTCTCCCAAACCCTACTCTGCTATCCAATTGCATCTAATTGCTCAAGCTCATCAAGTATGTCATGCGTTGCTTTCCTCTGTCTCTCTTTCCCTCTGTCCTGTGAGTATCAGATTCTCTAAGCCCTTCTTCCTCATTACGTACCAGAAACTTCAGCTGTATTTTTCTGATGTTGATTTAAGCATGGTTCAAGCGAGTCTTCCTGAGAGCAATACACTGCGCCTCCTCGACCTTACCCTATCTTCCGATCTCAAGTGGAACCATTACATTGAACCAATAGCCAACTCCACTGCTAGGAAGGTTGGATCACTGTGTCGTGCCAGGATGTTTTTTTCCGCCTGAATCCATCTTGCACATATACAAATCAACCACCCGTCCGTGCATGGAATACTGCTGTTCATCTCAGTGTTCTCGATAGGCTCCAAAGGAAAAGCAGTAATGTGATAGGTACCGACTTGGCGGCTCTACTCCAGCCACTTTCTCACCAACTGGATGTGGCTTCCCTCTGTCTGTTCTATAAATATTTTTATGGCTTTTGCTCCGACAAACTTAAGTCACTGGTGCCCCTGCCACAGGAGTTTACTCGTACAACCAGATTGGCAACTGGGTCCCAGCCATTCGCAGTTAGATCAACCAAATGCAGCCGACTATTCTACTCAAGCAGCTTCTTTTCTCGTACTTCCCTCCTGTGGAACTCTCTTCCATATTCTTACTTTCCTGACGGCTACTACCTCCAGGAATTTAAATGCAATGTCAATACCTATCTCTTAACCACTTGACATCTTGTATATCTTTTCCTTTGCAACTGTCATCACACCTGTATTCCCATTCTTCTCTTGCTCCCCTCTCCAACATCCCCTGTAGCTGGTTTCGTCTTTCTCTTTACTCTTCTATCTAATATTTTTCTCTTATGTAGCCCCCTGCGCATCAGTGGCGTTACCGCCTTGCTTGGGATGAAACGATAAAAAAAAAGTTTCTTTTTCACTTCAATCCTCTCTAAAATCTTGTCTTTGCTCATATGTTCAGTTCATGGTCTCCTCAGCATTCTTCTGTAGAACCATATTTGGTTGCTTCAAGTCTCTCTTTCATCCAATGACGACTGATGCGATTGTCCAGCATTCGCTACCATATTCATGGAAAAACATCACATAACATTCCAGTACAATTTTCTTTGTTTCCAACGAATTTTTCTGTCTCTCAGTAGTGCTTAGTTTTTGAGTGCATCCTTGGCCATAGCAATATGCCTTCGGATTCCAGTGTCACACTTTCCGTCCTCTGTTAGAACATTTCCCAGGTAGATAAATTTCTGTACTTGCTTGGGTTTAGTATTCCCGACCCGTTGTTGGCAATTTGTGATCCTCTTTTTACACATGACCAGTTTTCTTCTGGTTTATGTTTAGTACTTTCTTTTCGCTCTCTTTAGCCACCTTCTGTAGGAAGTATTGTATTTTCCTTTCCGCACTATATCATCTATGAGTCTTATATTGTTCAGCAATCAGCACTGTATCATCTGCGTATCTTATATTATTCAGATTGTGGCCACCAATCACGAACACTGGCAGGACTTCTTGTTCTCTCAGAATTACCTCGCTGTATAGGTTGAATAGATCTGGCGAGAAGACACATCCTTGTCTTACACTACTTTCTATTTTTGTATATCTGCTGAACTCATTTCCTGTCCGTATGCAAGCAGTTTTCAGTATAGGTTCTTGATTTTTCTTTTGTGGTGCATTGGATATCGGCTCGGAACGAGAAATCGGGGAACCGAGTTCGAATTCCACCCGAATTCATTGCATTCACTTACGCGCAATTACCCTTGGGAAAGGTATTAATCCGTCTATTCCTTCCAGTTATGGGTTAAATAACAGGACGGATTGGGTTCTATAGCCTTGGTCGGCAACCAGTCTACCGCAGAAAGCAATGGCAACCTACTGCGGGATAATCTTCTGCCCAGTCAGTCATGTCTCTTTCGAGACATGGTCGCCCAAGCGTGTATCACGTATGGCACTTAACTGACTGACTTTCCCAAATATGTCAAGCTTACCATTTCATAATAATGTATCCCTTGTTTCCTGTTTAGGATGTGGTTTCCGGTTTTACTCTTTTCCAATCTTCTCACTCTTTTATTTTATTTTATTTTATTATTTCAATTTGAGTCGATAGACTAAACTATCGCCCGGTTCACACTCTACCCACGTCTATTGGACAGGTGAAGAGGCTCATCCCTTGTTTCCTGTTTAGATGTGGTTTCCGGTTTTTCTCTTTTCCAATCTTTTCACTCTTACGTAGCCCCCTGCGCATCAGTGGCGTTTTGCCTTGCTTGGGGTGATATGATTAAAAAAAAACAAAAACATCTACATGGATGAAAAAAATAAAAATTATGCTTTTATATGTGTTCTTAAAGTAAAACAAATGAGTTATAGAAAATTAAATAAAGATGGAGGGATTTAAAGCTGGTTTATGAAAAAATGTTTTGTATAAAATAAATGTTTTTTTCAGGTGTTTAAGTTCAAATAAGTCTCTCTCTCTCTCTCTCTCTGTGTGCGTGTGTGTGTGTGTGTGTGTGTGTGTGTGTGAGATGGAGACTGAGCTAAGTCCGTGCCCTTTCAGCAATGTACATTTTTTCATAATTGTTACTACGTTTTCAGCATATCTGCTAACCAGTCTCTCCGAATTTACTCACATCCGACATTCAACACTCAACAGCGACCAACACCACCATCATCATCATGATCAAACCAATCAGCAGTCTCAACATTAATGAACATATTGAAGAAAACTATTACAATTTTCTCCAATCTGGGGGGAGTATTATAGAACCTTACTATATTCACACCCACACGCGTACATGCATTAACACAACACTCTTGCTTTCATTTGCAAAACACGTCACGTTAGGAAACGGTGATTGGTTAATCTTAATTGATCATCTTGTTTGCACGTGTAAATCCAGTTTTCTTGCGCATTCTAGATGGACTATATAAGCAGCATCCACGTTGCAAGTCTCGTTAGGCCCCCAGGCTGCGGCCAGAAGTCGTGGGGACGTATGTCATAATTTCCTCACTCACACACCCGCACCCGATTGCAGGTAGCAGTTGGCGGCGTGGAATTATTTCTCATACATACATATATGTACATACACAAACATATCCCTACATACAAACTTCATTGGGAAACCAACGGCAGAAGGCCGTTGCGGGAACATGTGACAACCTCCATTATACAGAACATTCTGTCAATAATTCTTTCTTTCGGAAAAAAAAAACAAAACAATCTTTATTACAATCAACAATCCAAAGAACATTTGATCTTCTCTACAGTCTATGGGAGAAAACTCTTTCTCCTTCTACACACTTGTACACAATTACATGCAAAGGAAGTAAATAGGTCGAAATAAGCATCCTACGACTAAAGTCATTCAGCGGTGAATCAGATATGAGAACGGTGGTAAGGGGTGAGATATAGTTCGATTTTTTCTGGTTGTTAACATGAAAAAAGGTAGGCTTCTTCAATAAACAATTATTTGAGTTCAGCATCCTTAATTCCGTGCAAATGTATATTTGCACGGAATTAAGGATGTTTTGGAAAGATTTGAAGGGGTAAAGGCCTTCGGGGAACAAATCAAAAATGTACCTTTTCGTTAAAATCCGACAATTATTTGATTTTTTTTTTTTTTTTTTTGCAAGAATTTCAAAATTAATGTTTGTTTGTTTTTTTCACCGGAAACAAATGTTTCGTATTATTTTTTTGTCATATTGTCAACAAAATTTGATTTCGTTTCCGAAACCCGCAAAAACGTAAGCAAAGTAATTATGTCTAATCAAACTTCTTTTTTTTTTCATCTAATTTGATTTATTTCTCCCTACTACTTCAAACATTATCTGTACAAATTTAAAAAATGAATAAGAAAGTTTTTAGTTTTTAAATAAACAAAAATAACAACAAAAAAAAAAACGTTCATATACGGTTCAAGTTTCACAAACTTACTTACATTTAAAAAAAAATAGGAAAAAAAAAACATTATCATTTGATTTAACTGCCTTTTTACTCAGTCAGTTATAACATTAACAACCACCGATTGCCGATGTATGCTAATTAGGGACGTAATAATGTGTTTCATTCGTGCTGCAATCCCTTCTCAGACAGCACCTCACCCATTTTTATTTTTTAGAGAAGTTCTCAGAATAACACCCGGCGTCACCAAATGGAAACTGTGAGGGAATTAGAGATATTTTTTTACCCACTGATATCATGTACGCATTGAAACACTTGCTTTAAATTTTTGACCTTGTGCTAACAACTACATTCTATTCAAATAGACACGATAAATTTTTGCCACAAGGCATCGTTTCCCCTATTTCAGTTAAAAAGAGGGAGGGTCAGGATCAGTTACTGATGGGATTATTAACGAAGAAAAGTAAAACCGGACAATTTTTCGTCTCCCCGCATGTAGAGTGCACATTAAAAAATCAACATGTGTTAGACTTTACACGCCGGGAGAGATGATGATGATAACATTATTTTTTAGTACTAAGTTAGTTACTTACACTTAATTTTAAAAAAAAAAGGATTGTTTAACAATAAATTAGAGATTACTAACACCTCATATGCATATAAGAGAGAAATCATATATTTATTGAAGCTTATGACGTTATAAATAGTAGATCAAAATTTAAATAATAAAAAATAAAGAATTAGTCACGAGAACTTTGTAGAACTGTCCAGTTCAGCCTTTTTATTTTCTGAGTATAAGTCAGCCAGAGTTATTCCCCTTGATAAACTGGTTAAAAAAAAAAAAAAAGAAAAGAAAAGATGGCGGCTCTTCTTAGGAGCTCCCGCACGTGTCGTGATAAATGGATCGAAATCTTTAACCAGTTCCCTTCAATTCCCATCCAGCGAGCCCCTATCCACCAACAAAGCCCCAGTACCAATTTTACAACAAGTAGAACCGCTACTAGTATCCAACTAGCTGAAAAATGTGACAATATTATCGCTGCACCGGGACATAACCCAAACGACCGCCTTCGCTTGTTGTTGCATCAGAAAAACCAGCATGGAGAAAGATGGTGTTCCCCGAAAGGAGGATACAAAGGTCAGTCCAATACACCGCGCCCTAAATGTACTTCTTTGCCCTTTTCATCCACCAAAAGACAAAACATGAATAAGACTCTCTTACGAAATTCCTCTCTGCTTAAAAGAGAATTTAGTAAACAGCATATCTACACCAGCATACCCGTGCGTCTGGTTGATACTCGGATCTTATGTAATAGATTAACAAACTCTTCTTCAAATTTTGATAATAATGGTCTTTATAGTTGCCGGTATTTCTCAACTTCGTCATCTGGAGATGACGATGATAAAAGTAGCAAAGAAGAAACTGCTTTGACGACAGAAACATCAGGTGATGCCTTCCCCAATCTTGGCCAGTCAGGTTTTGGCATGGCACTAACTGCCCTTTCTGTTCCTGAGGTATTTCCTAAAGTGCCTGTTATTGCCGTTCCACGAAACCCCGTCTTTCCAAGATTCGTCAAAATGATTGAGGTAAATAAGCGATCTTCTTCTCTTAATCTTAAATTGTATAAATTGATTGTATGTTGTTGCTAGCTAGACTTAACTAACTTTTTTTAGTTGCTATTTTATCCCCACTTTCTTTATTTTATTTTATTTTAATTAAATATCGTTAACATTTTTTTGTCTGTTTCAAAATATAATATTTTCAAAAGACGTTAACCATCTTTGCCTGTTATAAATTCCGGAGTCATCTGCTTAAAAAAATTCAATTTTTCTATTTCCTACAGCACAATTTACGATAAAGTGATCTTAACATGAACAATACTGCCCCATACTGTTTTTTGCGGTAATACACGTAATATGGGTTCTCGTACGATCACCAGAAGCCCCTGGATGGGTGACGGCTTGGGAACAGGTGTTGTAAACTTGGATTATATACGAGTAAAAATGGATAATGCATTAGAATTGTTAATCGGATAGCTGAGTAAAAATTCTAGTCAGCTTTTTATATTCACTTGGACGCAGATGGGGAAAGGTATGAATTTATGTCTTCTTCCCCCTAACTACGGGTTAAAGTACCTCTCTCTTTTTTTCGCAAAAAATTTAACGATACGTAAGTTTTAAAATGATTTTTTTATAAATAAAAAAACCTTTTTGGGGGGGTTTTTCATTTTAGTTTTAATTGAAAGCTAAAGTATTAAAAAATTTACTTTTTCTATTAAATTAAGCAAAAAAAATATTCATTGTAGTGTATTTTTCAAATAGAAATTATATTGATATTGATTGGAATTTATATTTTCCTAAAATAGCTGATTTGCACCCTTCTTAGCCATCTTTCATCAAAATTTAATTTTCTTTATTAAATCTTTCAATAATAAAATGTACTTTTCAGAAACTTTATTTGAGAAATATTAGCTGATTTAAAGTAGACTTTTTTAATCTAATCTGAAACAGCAGTGTTATTCCTTCTATGTCCCATGTTCATTCAGGACATAGGCGATCGTGGCCTTCCACATCTTCCTATTCCTTGTAGCTCTTAACACCCTTTCTCCTCTTACCTTTTCCAAACCCTGCTCTGCCATTCATTTGCTCAAGCCCATCAAGTATGTCATCTATTGATTTCCCCTGTCTCTCTTTCCTGTGAGTATCTGGTCCTGCGGTAAACTGCATCCAACAGCAAGGTCTCTGATTAGGAGGTTGTGAGGAGAATGGAACCACCTCTTAATTGCTGTTGTTTCCAGGTCCACTCTGACCTGGAATAGTAGCACCTGTTAGGGTCCCGGCTATGGGCAAATAGTTACCCCCACCACAAACTGAGGAGTCAAAACATAAAATTATAAAAATAGTCTTTTATAAATATATACATATCTGAAATATTACCAAAAAATTATTGCCATAATACATTTTTGAATGAGAAAAATTATTGCCATAATACATTTTTGAATGAGAAAAATTATTGCCAGCAATGTGTTTTTGAATACAAAACTAGAAGACATCTTCAGTTTTCTAAAATAAAAAAAAATTTTTTTTTTTCATCAAAATCTGACTATATCAACCTTCTCACTGTAACCAAACATTAAAAAAATACTTTAAAACCCCACTTTTTTAGCGTTATATAACCCACAGAGGTTGATATGCCATTAAACGAAACTGGAACTCCTGTGAGTAACAGATTTTCCAAGCCCTTCTTCCTCATTACATGTCCAAGAAACTTTAGCTGTTTTTTCCTGATGTTCAGTATCAGTTTCCTTTTCATTTCTATCCTTCCTAAAAGCTCGTCATTACTGATATATTCGGCCTATGGTATCCTCAGCATCTATCTGTAGAACCACATTTTGGCTGCTTCAAGTCTTTCCTTCATCTTTGATGAGATTGTCCAGCATTCATTGCCATACTGAAGAACAGACATCACATAACAATCCAGGACTTTCTTCTTCGTTTCCAACAAAATTTCTTGTCTCTCAATACTCTACTCAGCCTTTGGAATGCATCCTTTGACATGTCAATACACCTTCGGATTTTAGTGTCGCAATTTCTGTCCTCCGTTAGATCACTTCCCAGACATTTAGATTTCTGTACCTGCTTGATTTTAGTATTGTCAACCATTAGTTGGCAGCTCTTTTTACTGATGACCATGCATTCTGTTTTCTTGTAGTTTATGTTTAGTCCTTTCTTTCCTTTTTCTTTAGCTACTGTCTGTAGGAGGTCTTATAGCTTCCTTTCCATGTCTGTCATCAGCACTGTATCATCTGCGTATTTTGTTCAGATTGTGGCCACCAATGATGAATGCTGGCATGACTTCTAGTTTTCTCAGATTTGCCTTGCTGTATAGGTTGAATATATTTGGTGAGAAGACATGTCCTTGTCTTACATCCCTTTCTATCTTTGTATATCTGCTGAATTTATTTCCTGTCCGTCAGTTTGCTGCCAGTATACATTCTTGATTATTCTAATGTCCTTTCATGTTTTTTTTTTTTTCAAAATAATAATTTGTCTTAATTCATAAAGAAGAATTTACTAAGGCATCCTAAAAGGAAATTAACAAAGGAAACTGAGCAATTTTTCATCTTCTCTACATTATTGTCATTTTTCTCAACTAGTTGGATACATGTTTTCTCTATAATTTTTTTTTTTAACTTTTAATTATTAGTGAATTTGGAATAATAATAAAAAAAATTATCTTTTATTGAAACAACCCTTTTATTCAGGGCTACTGTGTACTACTCCACTGATTGCGTATGTCTAAACCTGATTGGTGTCTCCAGGCAGTGCTTTGTGACCATTGCTATCTTAACTTTTTTTTGTCAATTTACATTTAAATATGTTACAAATTACACAAAACACAACTGACTCTTAAACTTCAAAAGTTTTCTTGTCCAAATCCATAAATTTGTTCTCCTCATGCTAAGTCTGAAAAAATGCTATATAAAAGTCAATATTACTTTTCATATTGTTGAATGTGTTAAAATTATACAACTTTTTAATAAAAATCTTAAGTTGATGTTGAAAATGCCTGCAAAACATTGTGGATTTAAGATGGGTTTTTCTATTATGACGTGTCTTCTAATTTCTGTATAATTTTTGTATTTAGTTTTAGTTTTTCTGATTAAATTGCTCACCTATATTGCATATCATCCATTATTGTAGGCATTAATAACACTTTTATTCTATATGAATACTACCTTAAAAAAAATTTAGATGGAATAAATTGGGGAGCACCGTAACGTAGATTTGTGATGGAGACACGAGACCCTTGTATCAGCTCTGTTTTCAGTTATGTTATTTGTAAATAACTCTTGTTCTATTATCCTTGTTTACTAAATACAAATGCCAGCAAAAAGTATCGAGTATTTATATTTCTGAATTTCTTTCTAATCTAACACATTTATTATATTTACTTAAAAATTCCCAGTGAAATTTTTATTTAAACCAGCATGTTTATTCTACTATTGCCATATATGGACAGGAGCTACTTAGTCTTCACTTTCCAGTCTAGGTAGTACAAAATCATCTCTTGTGCTTTTGTGGGTAATGAATTATTTTCCACCCTACAACCCCTTTCCTACAGTCAAAACATTGCACACTTCTCACTGTTCTTCCACTATATTTATAGAAAGTCTTCAGACAAACTATGTTCTTTAGTTCCACCAGTTCTAGCCTTCACAACTAAGACTCGACTTATAGCAAATCACTCTCATTTCCTTCATAATTTCATTGATGAGATTAAGTTTCACTCGAGCAGCTTCTTCCCACAAAAACATTGTTTTGTGGAACCAATTTCCCCATCATTACAGTCCTAACCTGTTCAAGTCAAAATGTCTTTGTTGATAATAACCAAGAATTAGGACGGCCATAGAGAAATGAAGAACCAGAAGACTAGGTAAGGAAAACAAAAAACAGGTTTATTAAATACTCATACATAGAAATGAAAAACTTGAATAAATTAACTACTCCTCAAATCCTAATTGTGGCTACTTGCCATATTCTGAGATGTGATGAGATACAAAGTCAAGTTTATGGTGGAGAAATACATATACTTGGGTCAGGGCCAAAAATTACCCAGCTCCTGCAAACATTGATTGCACTAGCTTTGTTGGCAACCATTAAACCACTTGTTTAAGTCATTGAGGTGGTGCAGCTGTGAGTAGTTGTTTCCTGAAACCAAGCACCTCTCAGTATTTTATTTTTCTCAGCTGCATCCCTGTCCACAGAGCAGCACTCTACCCGACGGCATATCCACAGCTGGTAGATGATAAACCCTACCTGGCATGTGCCACATGAGTATAAAAGCAGTTCATAAAAGGTGGGATATTATAAGAACCTGAACACAAATTTATCATGAAGGATCTAGCAGTCAAACGCTGTCTCTGCACTGTTATCTAGCAGTCAAACGCTGTCTCTGCACTGTTATCTAGCAGTCAAATGCTGTCTCTGCACTGTTATCTAGCAGTCAAACTCTGTCTCTGCACTGTTATCTAGCAGTCAAACTAGAGAACTTCTAGAGAACGAAACACATTACACAGGTTTTTTTTTTTTTTTTTACACATTCTTATTCATTTACTTAACATTCTTTTGATAGATTTATATAATCCTACAAATTCCTTGGTTGTATAAAGTTTGATCCCCAGCGCCAAATCAGAAACAGTTTCTACAAAAATTTGAATTAGCCTGCCAGGATCCCATTTTTCATATATTCTTTGTTTTTTATGTTCTGTCCATCTCTGCACATATACACAAATTTACTCTTGCACATAGAATTTTTTTTTGGAACTGCCATTAAGATTCAATAAAAAGAGAATTCCTGACAATTGAACTACATAACACTTTGTTTCCATGAACTACTTAACACTGTTATCATGAACCATACTCACTGAACAATGACACTTTAAATTTTTTGCAACAAAATTTTATAATCATCATTTGTTGGGTCAAAAATTACTATTCTTCATTACATGATCATAATTAACCGACCAGATTGTGTTTTGGACAAATAGCAATTGAAGTTCAATTTTTTGCATAAAATGGAAAACATTCTCAAACAAAATTCTCTAAAAATGACAAACAAAGTGATGATTAATTTTTTTTTATGTAATCTTATGATTTTTTTTTTGTTACGTGTTAAGTGTCACAAAAGAAAAAAAAAATGATTAACCAAAACTCGGAGATAAATCACAGACAAATATTTAATTTACAAAACACACCAAATAAAATATTTACAAATATATGCAATTTTTGTTGCATTCAAAACAAGAAACATAAAGTTTACTACTTGCGAGTGTTACGAGGAGAAAAAGGGAAGGTAAGGTATCAAGTATCTTTACCCAGTTGGCGAAAAACTTCAGTGCTATACTTTTTGGAAATCCTTAAGAGTATATAAAGAATAATTATTAGCTTGGTCAATGAGAGTCAAAAATATGTATTTACCTATATAGTTCCATGAGGTTCTCTTTCAGTTTTTAGTTGGTCAGCAACTTTTCTTTTAGAGATTCTTCCAGCTGGATATAAATCCTCGAATCAAAGCCAGAGTTGATAACGTCAGCAAATTCTTTTAACAACTCTTTCAAATTTTATTTAGTTGGTGACTTAGATTCTTTCGGCTGGATAGAAATCCTTGAATCAAAACCGGAGTTGATAATGTCAGCCCATCCTGTTAACAACTAACTACTCCTTGCCCAAAACATATTTTTATAGGGGCTAACACCTAATTTGCATATTTCTAGAACCTTTCGAATTCTCTCGAATCTACTGGAATTTTCTACAATCTTCCAAAACGTTCTATTCCTAATTTCTTTATTTTTACGACTACTTCATGAATTTAAACTCTTTTGTAATAACAAGTAGGACTCAATAGAATCCCTTACTACAATTTTTTACACATTATTATTGTTTTTATATATAAATGCATCCTCATAACATTTCTTTTGAGGACATACGAAAATGGCCAAAAATATAGCTGAAAGCACTCAGATAAACAAAACATTTGGACAATTCTTATATATAATTTATGTCCTCAAAAGAAAAAAAAATCATTAGATCGCATGAAAAATTACACATGAAAAACTCTATCTCTCTATCAGGGAAGTTTGACATTTAACTGTGTCGAGTCATGCTGACTTTGGAGTTTCATGAAGCTATCATTATGATGGCCTGGCTCCTTCAGGCTTTTTCTTTTTACCCCCTTAATCTGCAGAGTGAGGACATCATAATGGTGCTTTCACAAAATTTCTAAGTCGGCATGACTGCTCAGTTAAGTGACAAACTTCTTCACATTCATCCCATCAACACTCTATCTCAAGCACTTCACGACAAAAAATTTGCTTACTAAAATATCTTTATCAATAAAACCCTGGAAAAACAACAATCTTAGCACTCAGCATCATCACAGCTCAACATTGTTTGTGTGTGTGTATATATATATATATATATATATATATATATATATATAGGATGTGCGTTGTGGTACAGTGGATATCGGCTCAGAACGAGAAATCGGAGAGCCGAGTTCAAATTCCAGTTGAATCCATTGTATTCACTTACGCGCAAATACCCTTGGGAAAGGTATTAATCCGCCTCTTCCTTCCAGTTATGGGTTAAATAGCAGGACAGATTGGGTTCTATAGCCTTGGTCGGCAACCAGTCTACCGCAGAAAGCAATGGCAACCTACTGCGGAATAATCTTCTGCACAGCTCAACATTGTGTGTGTGTGTATATATATATATATATATATATATATATATATATATATATATATATATACACACACACACACACTGCCAGTAATTACTCAGGGTAGGCAGCTTGTGACCTTTCATGCAGTAAATCTATAAAAAAATTAAGTATTTTGCATTTTATGCATAATAGAGTAACCTTCATTATTTTGTTAAATTAAGTGCGTTCACAGAAGAAAAATGCAGATGATTATCTATTTTATCGAGGGTAAGCATTGCCTGCCTAGATGGCATGTCCCTGACACACATATCAAGTAATGTTGAAGTCATAAAGACCTAAGTATATCCACATTAGTGGAAACATGAGTGATTTTATCACTAAAATGGCCTTGGAAATCAAGAAGAAATTGTCATTGGTGAGGAATTGCAAGTGTTTCCAACATAGTTGTGGTATTAGGTGTGTAACATTAATGATGCACTAACAAGTATATGTACATAATACTTCTAGTACCCCAACCTAAATATTGTAATAAGCTACATTTTTAGTTCAAAATCCATCATCTGTTAATGCTTACCTGTATTTTGTCTATTCTCTCCAAAACTTTTAACCCTTTAAAAATTTATTTTCCTTTCCTGCTTCTCATTCTTTATCCTCTTCTCCTTCCCTTTTTTGTGTTTTGTCTTTCATTTTTGGGATTAATATTTGAAAAAATTGCCATATGAAAACGCATATTTTAATAAAATGAACCCATTAATGCCATCTGTTTCATTTTGGGGTGTGTGGGTAGTTTGCATTAATGGTTTATAAGCATAAACCTAATTTAACACTTTGATTCCAACACAACCCACCAGGTTGCTTGTACCAAAATTAAGATATAGTGTTGGCATACCCTGGACAACAAGGGAAATGAGGCTTGAAAATCAATGTGTTAGTTCCAAATTTTTTTATTTTATTTTAATTTTTTTTTGTCAGAGATCTATAACTAATACCAGATTTTAATTTTTTTTATATAATTTACACCAGAATTCGAGGTGGGCATAAAAGTTTTTTTTTTTTTTTTTTTCCTAGATTTTATAAGTTTATATGCTTTTATCAACAAAAAACTCTCCAGCTAAACAAAGTATTAAGAAACAGAAAAATTTACTTAAAAATAAAGAAAAAGGTACTGAACATTGATGCAATATCAGTCCTCCTAGATAGCAATGAATGCTGGACAATTTTCTCATTGATGATGAAGACTTGAAGCAACAGAAATGTGGTTCTACAGAAAAATTCTGAGAATACCATGGACTGAATATGTGAGCAAAAATAAATTTTAGAGAAAATGGAAACAAAAAGGAAACAAGGATAGATAGCAAAAAGATAAAATTTACTAAGCTCTACAAAGAATAGGATAATTGTGTAGAGCATCCATGTCCTAAAGGAACGCAGCACATTGAAAAGATACCAGTCCACAGTGTTGAGAACAGCCTTCTGCAGTAATGCAAGTCTTACTTGCCACCTCCTATTGCGTCAATTCCTTCCTGTCCAGGTGTTGGGCCCTACTATCAAAAGGGACTCCTATGGCTTCTTTGCTCACAGCAAATGAGAACAGCAAATACAAGTATAATCAGATTAATTTTTAATGCAGCTGTAAATATAATGCCGATAATGTTATCTTGTTATCATAGTTCATGTCAAAAATGATTGTATATGGATTTACACTTCTGTGTAGTGTTATTAATTTAACACCCACTTTGTTACACAGGGTGTAGTCGATAAATTGTTGTCTAAATTATGCAAAACTGAAAATAACACTGGCATATCATTTTAACAAATATATTTACCAAAATAGCACAAAAAAATCTTGAAATAGTAAAGAGTAAATGATGTAATGAATATGTATACACCTTGGTTCCCCCTTACAGTAATGTGATTGGCTGGAGTCAGCCATAAATACAAAGGCAAGGACGCAGAGAGGCCTATGGCCAGAGGTCTACAACTATTGGTCTACGTCTATTGACTACGCTTACGTCTCAGGATACTGTATACGTCAAGTACCATCCATTACATCTACTTGCTAGATTGTTCTACCCGGTTACATTTACCTAAACCGCTTAGTTACCTCAAATGATATATATATATATCCCTTTATTCTGCATCTATGAAGACATTGTCTAGCATTTATTGCCATATTGGAAAACCGATATTATATAACAGTTCAATATTCTTTTACTTGCTTCCAATGAAAATGTCATGTTTCTTAATATTTTGCTTAGCTTTTAGAGAATATTCTACTATCTTAACACACCTTTGGATTTCGATGCGTATATCATGTATGACACTTAACTGTCTGATTGATCAACTCAAATGGATATTATATGCAACTCAAAGAGAAAGTCATGATATATACAAGATGTTGATGATCTACACTATTTTAAATAAAAGGTTAGAAAGGAAATTCCTATCAATATTGGAAATTGCAATAACAGCGACTGAATTTGAGAAGACCGTTTTCCTGAAAATTTGTTCTAAGACAAGGATTAAACCTCTAGTGGTAGATCCAAAGATCTACCACTAGAGGTCTATTGGTTTTCGACTAGCGATCTACCACTATTGGTCTACGTCTATTGACTACACCTACATCTGAGGATACTGTATACGTCAAGTACCATCCATTACATCTACTTGCTAGATTGTTCTATCCGGTTACATTTGCCTAAACCGCTTAGCTACCTCAAATCAGATATACATCCCTTTCCAGGACATATCAGTAATTTTATTAAATAAAATTGCCATTGGCTTTAACCATGGCTTCCAGATGGTTTCAGGATCTCCTTGCAACTTTTCAGGACGGCCTCTCTGCGTCCTTGCCTTTGTATTTATGGCTGACTCCAGCCAATCACATTACTGTAAGGGAGAACCAAGGTGTATACATATTCATTACATCATTTACTCTTTACTATTTCAAGATTTTTTATGCTATTTTGGTAAATATATTTGATGAATGCTTCCATACTCCTTGCCTTCAGTTCAGCTTTGGTGTTACAAAGAGCTTTGTTATGCATATTCATCTTCTGACAGAGCCTCAGACTTTAAGTGTAGCTTAGATGTGACACAAGGCCCATAGTGTGGTGCATCCAGTGAGGATCGAACTTACTACTTGGTCATAGCTGATCAGGAAGACAAGCTTGCTAACCATTACACCACATCAAGGTACCTTAGGCCTTAGGGTTGGCAGCTTGTGACCTTCATGCAGTAAATCTATAAAAAAATTATTTTGCATTTTATGCATAATAGAGTAACCTTCATTATTTTGTTAGGTTAACTGCATATTATGCTGCAGAAGAAAAATGTACCTTGACGGCATATCCCTGACACACACATCAAGTAATGTTAGTCATAAAGACTAACCAGTCTCACCAATGTAACTATTCCTACATTGCAGGCACTTTTCTCTCCCCAGCTGTGGGTTAAACAACAAGATAGATCAATTTCTATAGCCTTGGTTGGCAACCAGTTTACCTCAACCAAAGGTTAAAGGGAGTCTGCATAGGTGTTAACACTCCTACCTATAAAAAAAACAAGTTAAAGAAGCATCAACAAATTTCTTGTCAATGTCAAACAGTCATCGATGTTCTATGCTCCTCTTGGAGCAATGATGTTTAGGTTAGGATTTAATAAAATCCGTTATTTCTTTAAAAATGCACATGTGCAAAATCAATAACTCCATACCTAAAGCTGAGATAGATGTTGAAAATGTCCTATGAAGTACTTTGGTGAAACATTTTTTTTCTACATTTAGTGTGTGTCTTTAGGAAAAGTTTTGGTTTTGACAATAAACTACATCCAGCAGCAAGGCCTCTGATTTCGAAATTAGAGCTTTTAAGGAGTATAGAAGCACCATGCTGTTGTTCCAAGGTCCACCTTGCCCTGGGGTGGTAGCACCTGTTAGGGTTTCAGCTATGGACAAATAGTGAACCATCAAATATAAATTAGAATATAGTAAAAATGCCAATAATACATTTTTGTAGAAAAATGACCAGCAGTACATTAAAGAGAATTACCAATTATATGTTTTATAATAAAATAACCTACAATACATTTTTATAGGGCTTACGGCCATATCATGTTGAATACACCGGTTCTTGCTCGATCACCAAAGTTAAGCAACATTGAGCCTGGTCAGTACATGGGTGACCGCTTGGGAATACCAGGTGCTGTAAGCGTTTAGTGACGAATGTGCGTTGTGGTGCAGTGGATATCGGCTCGGAAAGAGAAATTGGCGAGCTGAGTTTGAATTCCAGTTGAATACCCTGCATTCACTTAAGCACTAGTACCCTTGGGAAAGGTATTAATCCGTCCCTTTCCTCCAGTTATGGGTTAAATAACAAGGGTAGGATTTGGGATACCTTGCCCTTAAAAACAAATCCCAATGAATCTTGATACTTGAAAAGAAAAAAAGTATTAATAGACACAAAAACTTATATAAAAACAACAATAAATTGTTGAAAGAAAAAGGTATTACCAGCAATAAGTAAATAAAATTTTGTTGGCAATAAATGACCCGTCGAGATTGATATGCCATAAAAAAAAAAACCAACATTTTTATAGCAAAATGATAATCAATATAACACAAAGAATATAAAAATACATTTTTATAGTAAAATTACCAGCAATAAATGTTATTATCTACAAATTATATACATGAAAAAACACAATTTTTATTCTTTCAGAGTAAACACATGTACAAAATATCTGTAGCTGAAGGCATAAGATTGTGTACTAAATATTTAGATTTTTGTGTTAAATTTGTTGATATGCTGCAAGAAAAAAATCCATCAATAAAAACAACTTTGAGACATTAGCAATCATTTCTCTTGATAATTTTTTATCTCTTGTACCTCTTACTAAATTTTGTCTTTTTATTGCTCACAAACCCCGTTCTTCCATCCCTTTACACAGCTCACTAGATAGGTTTTGCACTGTTTCTGGCACAACACACTAATCCAACCTTCCTAGCAGTAGATGTAGCTAATAATTCGGTGTAGTCGTTCCATTTCGGGTTGGTTGAAAAAGTGAGGTCAAGGAGGTGCAGTGTTTCTCTCCAGGAGACTACCATCATGGCAGGCAGGAAAGTTTTCCTATGGTGCTTTTAAAGAAAAGCAGTTTTGTTTTGGAGGCATTAAAATTTACAAGCCATTTCTTGCCCCAGTTAACCACTGATTGAAGGTCTGTTTCAAGAGCAGCAGCCAGGTTTATTTTGTCAGCTGTGGCAAATTTCCTATTGAGATTAAAGTAAATGGTGGTGTCATTTGTAAAGATGCCTACTTGGTAACTGATGATATCAGGAAGATCATTGATGAAGATCAAAAATAGTATAGAACCAAGGATAGAGCCTTGAGGGACACTTGCATTTATGTGAAAGGCTCTGGAAGCATGCCTGTTCAAAATGACCTTCATTTCATGATTTGATTGAAACAATTGGATTAAATCAAATAATCATCCAGTAATATTGTAACCCTAGATCTTGCACAGAAGGCCAGCATGCCAAACCCTGTCATACGCTTTCGAGATATCCAGAGCCACAGCTTGAGCTTCGCCATTATTATCCAGAGCCCTAGTATACACATTCAGGGATGGGTGTTATAACATCAATGGTAGACCTGGTGAAGCAGAAGCTATATTGTTTGTCAAAGAGTATATTTTTTTTTTATTCCAGCTTGACAAAACAAATTTTGAAAGTAACTGTTATTCGTTTACTAAAGGTTTTTCTTAGTGAATATATAGTTTAATATTTGTTGATTATCTGGATAAAAAAAGACATATATATATATATATATATATGATGAACTTAATCACAGTAAGGCAACACTAATAATGACAGACTAAACATCCAAAAATAATGCTAACTTAACAGTAATTTAAACCATCTTGTAACCCGGCGAGAACTACCTCGTGGGTTAAATAATGGGGGAGAAAAAAATGAAACAAACAGTGCACAAGAACAATACGTCTAGTGCCCATTGGAAAGAAAAAAAAAGACGAAACCTTAACTATAAAGTGCTCGATACAAAAGTTAAGCGAGAATACAATACAAGAAATCTAGAAGTGAGCCACCACCTACCGCGGTTTCACGCAATGGTTCCTCAGGGTAAGAGCTTCTTACCCTGAAGAACCGTTGCGTGAATTTGCGGTAGGTGGTGGCTGACTTCTAGATTTTTTGTATGCATGTATATATATATATATATATATAAGTGCAGTGAGTGCTGGTGGTAATTATAATACACTGTTTGATAGAAAATAAGTTAAAGTTCATACTAGGAACAAATATACATATTTCTAAAATGAGTTTCTCTTTTTTTTTTCTTTTCTTTTTTTCTTTACTAATTTAGTTATTTTTCTCATAATTCTACTGCTTCATTATTTTATCGAGTTATAAACATTGACATATTACAAAGGTAAAATTTCAATGTGCCTGACAATTGCTGTAAATATTTATGGTGCTGCAGAAGTTTGGATCCATAGATAATTTACTATATAACAACTAATTATGAAAATTAACTATATAATAATTTACAGTTTGCAATAAGTGTTTGAACTGAATTCCACCTTCTTCCAAACATTTTCTTACTTGGGAGACATGTTCTACTCTTAGTTCTTATGTTAACTCTTATGTTCTCGGATGCACTTTCTGGAATTGTTAGCTTTTCTATCATGGGTAACATCTTAAAGATAACAAATATAATTAGATATGATTCTTAAATTATCAATATTATGTTCAAAATAAGAAAATTTTTTATAATAAATTGTCTATGGGTCAAAACTTTTGCACCACCCTATATATATATATATATATATATATATATATATATATATATATATATATATATATATATATATATAGTTATTTTTTGGTTCATAATCAAATTAGACCAGTATATAGTTGTATTAAAAAGTGCTCAATACAATTATATTATAGAACTTTGTAATATTTTTCATTTGAAAATGAGTTACTTTTGTGACCTATGTTTCAATCTTTTGATATCTTCAGGTCATTTACAATAACTGATTTTACTGTTTTTTTTATAAATGTGCAACTGGAATTTTCTAACAACCAAAAAGTTAGGGAAAAGTTAGGGAAGAGTTATTTAAGGACCTTAGACCACTTTCATCCATGTTTGTATGATCCTAGTAACTATGGGGACGTTTAAATTTGGACATAATTTCTGATCTTTCATTTAGTATTTTTTTTTCTTTCTATGAACAACATAATAGCTAATTTTTCCTCCCAGCACAATTAGCTGATGTTGTATGGTTTGGCTATTCTCACTATGCTCCTAGTTATATCTGGGGTCTTTTCTATATTTCAATTTTTATATCCATACATGGCTAGCCAGTTTGGTACAGTATTTGAGGTTTTTCATCTAGTTTGTACATGTTCGAAAGTATCATTAATAATAAATATTCATTGCTCTATTTTCATTTTTTCTAAATTAATGTTTTGAACGTTGCAGTTATTTTCTTTGTTCCTTATTCATTTGGAGATAGATATATAACCTTTTCTTATTGATTCAATGTAGTAATTGCATTTCAGGTCAGTTTAAAAAGTGAGGCCAAAGAGGCACAGTGTATTGTTCTTCAGAAGACTAGTTAACAGCCATGCTTACTACTCAGTTTCAAATACTTAGATATCATATTAATTTTTTTTTTTTTAATCATATCACCCCGAGCAAGGTGGTAACGCCACTGATGTGCAGGGGGCTACGTAAGAGTGAAAAGATTAGAAAAGATTGGAAAAGAGAAAGCCGGAAACCACATCCTAAACAGAGAACAAGGGATGAGCCTCTTCACCTGTTCAATAGACGTGGGTGGAGTGTGAACTGAGCGATAGTTTAGTCTATCTACTCCAATAGGTACCTCAACTAAATTGCTGAAAAAGCAACATAGTATGAAGAAAAAATAGTTCCCTATCTTTGTTATTATTAAGAGAAAAGATCAAAGTATCTTTAATTGTTTTTCAAAATTTTTTAATCTTTTTTAACATGTTTGAAATTTTGGTAAAAATCTTGTTTTGATTTTTCCCAGCTGGTAACCAAATCATTATGAGAGTTTACAATGAAAAATATATTACATCATTCACTTTTTTCCGGTGGCAAACACATTAAGTTGAAAATTATTGCAAAAATTAAATAATTTTCAGATTTAAATGAAACTTTCAGGACATATTTACAAATGAATGAAATTATTTTTAAAATCATTATTTTTAAAAATCTTGGTAAAAAAAAAAATCTTTTTTACATCTTTTGTCCCCCTCCATGTGAATTCATGAAATTTCAAGAAATTAAATTCTGTAGGCAAAAATGGTTTTATTAGTTAAACGCACGACTCATTGGGGAATGTAAATTATGTATTATTTTTAAAAAAACGTTTAGCCAATTTTACTGAAAATTTACTTCAAATAGTGAAATAAAGAATGCAATAAAATTATCTTATTAATTAATTAGATAAGCTTTTAATTGCTTCACTAAATAATATGAATGTCAGACAATATAAAAAATTTTTCAATTAATATTGAAATTTTTAAATTTTATTTTTGTTTTTTGTTTTTTAATTATAATAATTTATAAAGTTTCAAAAAATATTTTTAAAATATTTCCAATTTTTGTATATATTAGGCTGGCAGGTGACAGTGAAGATTATATTTACTAATTGAAAATTGCAGTTTAATACAAATCATTTAGTCATCGTATTTAAATAATTTTTAATTTTTTTCTGTGTGGAGTTGAAGTTTTTTTTTTTTCTCATGGTAATTTCTTTAAAATACATGACCTTTTAATTTACAGAGTTACTCCCCTTTGCCAGAATAAAATTGATTATGTCACTTGTGATCACCATACGCTTATCTTATTTTGATCTGTCAAAACATTTAAATTATGGTGGATAGATTAGAAAAGTCTACTCTATGTTTAAAAATAGTTTTATTCTAAATTTCATGCTATAAATAAGTAATACTTGTGTAAATCAGATTAATTTAACATTGCATTTGCTAATTTTCCAAAAATAATGTGTTACAGATGTATATTTTATTTTTGCAAGAATTTTAAAACCTAAAATTAATTTTTGTTTACAAATCTGTCGATTGCTTAAAAATGGCCCAAAAATATAAACATTAAAAACAATTAAAAAAATTTTAGATTCCAATCAATACAATTTCTGTTTGAAATACACCAGAGTATTTTCTTTACAGGAAATAGTAAATTTAATCATTTAACTTTCAATTAAAACTAAAATAAGTTTTAAGAAATTTATTTTATTTTTAAAAATTCATTTTAAAATTTAGATATTGAAAATGAGTGGGGATACCTAAAAACATTTAAACATCATTATTATATAAAATAAAAGTATCTTAAAATTAAACACTGAATTCCTTTTCTTTTCATTTTAGATTACAAACAAGGATTTAATAGATTTAATCCGTAGAAAAGTCAAGCTGAATCTTCCTTATGCTGGAGTCTTTCTTAAAAAAGATGACAGGTAAGTTATTTTTGTCTTTGCTAACAGAAATGTTTAAATGTTCATTATGATACAGGTGTACCCCTACAATAAAAAATGATGGCAAAATATTTGAAGATTACTAGCTGTTTATCCCTGAGTCTTACGAGAAGTCTTTATTATAGTAAAGAGGATTCTTCACTACTCAATGACATAATTATTGCAAAAAAACAAAAACAATAAAGTACTGTTAAAGTGCAAACACATGGCAAGAGCTTTCATTACTGGTAGTAAAGAGAATGAATTGAACTGATGCTGCCTCATTATTGTCTCTCTCTCTCTCTATCCATGAGCATGACAAGAGGGATATATATATATATATATATATATATATATATATATAACTAGCAGTATAGCCCGGCATTGATTATGTGTAATGAAAGCTTTAAAACTAATCCACCATCCTGGAGCTCAGACTCTTTGGCCGTTGGCACAAAAGACTAAAAAGCAAAAGTTGTTTCGAGTCAAAGCGAAACCGTAGATTGAAAGAAAAATGAATGGATGTAAGTCAAATTTTGATTTCCAGTTTCGATGTCAAATAAGTTTTCCGTCACAAACTGAATTTTGAAGGCCAAATAAGTTCTCTTAATAAATGGTATCATGACTAAGAACTACAATTATACCTCCTTAGAGCAAAACCCAAAGCAAAAACCAAAATAAAATGGCAGAAAACCTGATTTTGATTCGACCTGTTAGGATATTGGGGTATCGATTTCCAATATCGGAGTCAAATAAATCATCCAAGGATAAACTTACCTAAGTCCATGAAAACTTATTGTACCCATCGAGAGTATAATTGGAGAAAATGAGCCATATTGATCGCTGAATATTGGTTTTTGATCAGATTCGATAGAATATCGGTGGTATCATTTTCCAATATCGAGAAAAATGAGTCGTCTGAGAAGATCTACTAATGTTTGAAACTAAAAACTATAATTTTATCAAATTAGAGCAAATTTTGCTGTAAGAACCACAATAAAAGGACTGAAATCCTAATCTTGATCAGACCTGATCGGATATCAGGGTATCGATTTCCAATATTGGGGGGAAATCGGAAAAAATAAGTAGCTCATGACCTGGCCAGAAGCCTAAAGAATATTTGTGTGAAGTTTGGTGAGAATCAGATAAAAATTGTGGATTTGTATAAAGAACATGCAGAGAGACACACACTCAAACATCTTCTCTTTTTTATATATATATATATATATATATATATATATATATATATCTAATTGTATATTATCCAATTATTAATTAGATAAAAATAGAGACCTCGATGGATATTTTCTAGAGCATTGTTAAATATTGAGAGGAAAACTCAACACATATTTAGATGGTTATAAATCAATATATTTTTTGACAGTGCAAGTTTGCTTAAAAGGTCTGAATGAGACAATGTAAGTAAATTTGCACTGTCGAAATAAATCTCAAATTATAACCATCTAAATATGTGTCGAGTTTTCCTCTCAATATTTAACAATGCTCTAGAAAGTATCCATCGAGGTCTCTATTTTTTTTCTTTTATAAATATATTGCCCCAAGCAAGGCATTTTACTGCCACTGTTTTGCAGGGGGTTACATAGAAGAAAAGTTATGAGAAAGAGTGACAGGTTATAAGGGGTGTCAGGAAGTGGGTAAAAGAAGGATGACTGTAACCATAAAGTGAGGAATCAGTTTATATATTGATTGTAATGTAGAATTGATCCCCCACTTTATATCCACATTATAATAGTATAGATTATTTTTTTATAATTATATCGCCCTAAGCAAGGCATTTTACTGCCACTGTTTTGCAGGGGGTTATATAGGAGGAAAGTTATGAGAAACAGTGACAGGTCGTAGGGGTATCAGAAAGTGGGTAAGAGAAGGATGAGAATACAGATGAGTGGAGAGGATGGAGAAAGGAGCATGAGAAAGAGGATGCAGGTCAGTGAGATAGGAGATGACCATCGACTCCACATTCAAACTCCTGGAGATTGCAGCAGTCGGGGAAGCAAGTAAATAGAAGGGAACTCCACAGGCAGTAAGCGGGAGAAAAGAAGCCACTGAATAGAACTTGCGTCCACACTCCATCAGCTTCACAGCAAAAGTGTGGGACCCAGCTGCCAATCCCATGGCTCAAGCAAATTCACATATAGGGGGCACCAATGAGCCAAGTTCATCGGAGCAAAAGCCATGAAAGTACCTGCAGAAAAGACACAGGGAAGCCACATCACACCGGTAAGAAAGCGACTGCATTCAAGCTGCCAAGTTTGGATCGATCACATTACAGATTCTTCATTGGATTTTGTCAAGGACCCCTAGGTGGATAGCAGGAGCACCTGACCAGATCTGGTAGTAGTATTCAATGTACGGACAGATCGTAGATTTATATATGTGCAGGATTGTTTCAGATGGGAAAAACTTAAAAAACTTGTTAAAAAAATAGGACATTATTCAGAAGTGTGCAAATCTAAAAGCAGAAGTGTAACTGTTGCCATGGCTGCAACATATCTATGCACCATAGCCGCATCAGTTCCAGAAAGTTTACGACCTACAACCACAAGAGTGTTCGTTAATTGTCACAGGCTAAATATGTTACTAGACTTAGACAGCTCAGAAAGTTTTATTAACGAGAAGGTTACTTTGAAATTTCAAACTGAAATCAGATCACTCAACAAAAAAATTTCCCTGGCTCTGACCACAATGAACACCCAGACTTGTGACTTCAGTGTTGTCAATTTATGAATAAACAAGACACGCTATAAGTCTGTCATTCTCAAAGTTTTAAAGATCTAGTGTAGGGACTTGATACTCATACAGGGTTTTCAGAACCAACATCAGTCTCTTCAGATCAAATATGGGGGCTCTAAACTGGATCTTATTTTACCCAACTATGAAAAGGTTTGTGCTGCTTCTGTTAGTGAACCCTTGCTTTTTCTAAATTTGTCTTCGAATTGTTAACCAATCACAACAAAATTATGGCAGTTTGGGAAAGATGACAAGGATCTCATCAGTAAGGAAGTTGAGAAGCTAATACAACAAGGCATAATTGAACCATATTCATCCCACTGGAGGGCCAAGGTGGTGGCTCACATTTTGTTTCATTAATTTTGAACCTATATTCTTTGAAACTTTCAAATACTATTTTTGTCTTGCACATGTTTGTGTCTAATTTCAAACACTTTTCTTTTACCAGTATTTGTAAATAGGCATCTGACAAGTCCTTATAAAAAGTTCCGAATAAGACCTTTGTGAAAAATTGCAAACAAGATCTTTGTGGAAGTTCAAATTAGATCTTTTTGAGAGTTTGTTGCCACTTTTATTATGTTACTTTTGTAAGTTGCATAAGTTCAAATCATTGTCGTCACTGTTATAATGTTAACATGAACGTCGAAGAATCTGTAATGTGATTGATACCAACCTGGCTGACCGCCCGCAGTCACCCTCTCACCGGCACAACGTGCCCCCCCCCCTGCCCCGTGCCTCCCCCACAAATACTTTCACGGCCCCCGCTTTGACGAACTCAAATCACTGGTGCCCCCCAGATGTGAACCCGCACAAGATACCAGACCGGCAACCAGGTCCCACCCCTTCACAGCGAAACCGATGAAATGCAACCGCAACCACCACTCCAACGGCCTTCCTCCTCGCACCTCCTGCCCGTGGAACTCCCTTTCGCATGCCTGCCTCCCCGATGGCTACAACCTCCAGGAGCCCAAATGTAGAGCCAACAGACACCTCCCAACACACTAACTCACACCCATTCTCTCCAACTCTCTCCCCCTGTACATCTTAAGTCGTCTTCTCACCCTCCTTCTGACATTTCCTATACCCAATCACTCGATGTAACAACCTGCGCTATAGTGGCAGTGGAACGCCTTGCTTGGGGTGACACGATTTAAAAAAAAAAAAAAATTTCCTTGGTACTTTTCTACTGTTAGTTTTCATAATGTTAATCTCAAGGGAACTTTTAGCACTCGCTATTTGCAAGTTACAACATTTGGTATCTTCGCTTAAAGTCAACGTACAAATGAATCCTTTGAATAATACGCAATAATGCTCTTAGAATACTGTAGCGCACCAAAACACCCAGAAAACTGAATACCCAGAATACACCTGAACACTGATCACAGGAACACATTTAGTGATTTACTAGCAGTATAGCCCAGCGTTGCTCGGGTGTAATGAAAGCTTTAAAACTAATCCATGGTCCTGGAGCTTAGACTCTTTGGACTTTGGCACGAAAGACTAAAAAGCAATAGTTATTTCCAGTTAAAGCGAAACTGTAGACTGAAAGAAAAATGAATAGATGTAAGTCAAATTTTGATTTCCTGGTATCGATATCAAATAAGTTTTTTTCATCGTAAACTGAATTTTGAAGGCTAAATAAGTCCTCTGAGTAAATGGTATCATGGCTGAGGCTAAGAACTACAATTATACCTACTTAGAGCCAAACCCGAAGCAAAAACTAAAATAAAAAGACTGAAAAACTGATTTTGATCAGACCCGGTAGGATATCAGGGTATCGATTTCCAATATCGGCGTCAAATAAGTCATCCAAGAATAGAACTGCAACTTTGAAACTTCTGAATATCGTTTCTTATGTCTTTGTCTATGAGTTTATCAAATTTGATTAAAATCGGACCACTCCTTCTATAACCCAATTTTTTCGATTATCGATTTTCGATATTTATCGGGGGTACCTCGGCACAAAACCTAGCTAAGAACACTCGCAGACGCTTATAGTACAACTATGTAAATTTTCAAGAAAATCGGTTCAGCCGTTTCGGAGTCTATAGGTAACGGACACACACACACACACACAGACAAAGTTCCATTTATAAATAAGTTTAGATATATTAATAATTATGGTCACATGATTCCAGTAGCACAATCCATTCAGCACATAAATTTGTAGCCCGGATATCCACGTTCGTCGACACATGTCGGTATTGACACTTTTTTTCTTACATAACAGAAAGTATATTTGTGGGAAATTTTACTGCACTACTTTATTCAATAGAAATCTGCAACTGAAGCACATGGAATTCTCCTTGAGACTTACGGTGACCATGCTCTGTCGGAAACAACATGCAGAGATTAGTTTAGATGCTTCAAAAATAATGATTTTGATGTTGAAGATAAAAAAACACTCATGCACACCAAAAAAAAGATGAAGAATTGGAAGCATTACTTCAGGAAAACTCATGTTGGGCCCAGGCTAAACTTGAAGAATCATTAGGAGTTGATCAAACAACAGTTTTGAAACATCTCTTGGCAAACCGGGGCTTAGCGCCTTTGAGGACTTGCATACATTTATTGTGAGCAGTAACAGATAGTGCCTGTTGTAACGAGAGCTGTCATGCCGGTATAGCTGAAAATAGTGGTTCGTCTGTGCTATAGCAGCTGAGCATTCTAATGTGAACCATGGAGAGGATTGAGGTTTCACATGTTATTCTTGAGAAGGAATGAAAGCATCTATGCTGGTTTTGACCCAAGAAGAAAACTCAGTTGCATAGTTTTCAATTGGGAGGTTAAACATGTCAGTCCAAGGGGTGTCGTGAAGAAAATCATGGAGTGAGTTCCAATCAGCATGCTGGTAACAGAAAGAGGTCTTATGAATAGGGAGTTCCTGTTTAATAGATTAGTGGAAGGAAAAATTTTTTTTTTTTTTTTTTTTTTTTTTTTTTATCGTATCACCCTGAGCAAGGCGGTAACACCACTGATGTGCAGGGGGCTACGTAATAGTGAAAAGATTGGAAAAGAGAAAGCCGGAAACCACATCCTAAACAGGGAACAACAGATGAGCCTCTTAACCTGTTCAATAGACGTGGGTGGAGTGTGAACCGGGCGATAGATAGATCTATCTACTCCAATTGAAAGAGAGAAAAAAAAAACAAAAAACATGGTAGTAAAAGTCCAGTCAAGAGATTTCTGCTAAAATCAAAAGAAAAGAATTAAAGAAAAGCAATTAAACATGAAGAGCTTAGAATTTAAAATTAGGCAGAAGGAAAAAAAAAAAAAAGACTTACTTTAACAATATTTCAAATAAAAGATTCTCAACTCAACACGAGGGTCGTCTTTTGTTTCTACATTAAAGGAGCGATGTTTTATTAGGCAGTTAACGCTATTTAAAAAATAGTATTTGCTGACTGATTTATCATAAATACTCAGATCTATTTCTATATTGAGCATTGTTTTAAATTAATGTTTTGAACGTTGTTAATATTTTCTTTGTTCCTTATACATTTGGATATATAAAATTACTAAGTTTTAACTTAGTATTAGTCGAAAATGGCTGAATTCAAAGATTAACAGTCTTAGGAATTCTTTCCTTGGAAGAGGTCACTAGCAGAATAACAAAAATTTCAAACTATCTGTATCGAACGTCCTTTAAACAACTGAGCAATTTAGTATAATTTAGTAGCAAAGAAATGAATAACAATTATAAGTGAATAAAATGCAAATTCAGTAGAATAAATTAAACAAACTCAACTAATTAATAATTCATATTAGATGGAAATTTTGGGGATTATTCTCTCCATCTTCACAGGTCTGCAATTCTTTCCTTATATATATATATATATATATATATATATATATATATATATGTGTGTGTGTGTGTGTGTTATGTATACAAATGCTAGTAGCCAAGAGTGTTCAATCCATTGCTGCAGAACAATATATATATATATATATATATATATATATATATATATATATATATATAATGTGTGTGTGTGTGTATGGATGGAAATAAGTATACGTATGCATGCAGGTACACATTGATATATAAATATTTACCAAGTGTTAATAGAACAGTATTCAATGTTATATAAAAGAGCTATTGTTTATTTATATATATATATATATATATATATATATATATATAACTGCATATTATGCAATGGTCTTAATTATAATAGAGAAGATTGATAAATGACAAGTTTATAACATTGTGTTGTGCCGTTTTTCTGCTTTCCTTGAAAATCAAAATTCTAACTTAAATATATCTTAATCTGGCATAAGGCCACAGTAAGGGAGTACAATGAAGCTCATACACTTATGAACAAATTTCTGTCTGAATTATTTTTACAATGCGACTAATGTCCTTTTCTTAAGTGTTGTTATCACAGTGTTTTGGCCGTTATGTCATCGAGTCTTCTTGGTATGTCTGTCAGTATTGGTAAACTTCAGAGAATGTCAAACCAAAATCTGTATTTAATACGTTGAAACACCAGTTCTTTTATGATTCCCAAATTTGCTTAAATTTGGTAAATAAGTGATCGTTTGAGACCACTACATGCTGTAAACTTAGAAGTGTGACTGGTGTAATGGATGTTAACTTGGAAAGCCAAGTTCCAATTCCAGTTGGGTTCATTATATTCACTTACGCATGAATACTCTTGGGCAAAGTTATGAATTCCATTCTTCTCCCTCATCTATGCAGATGACACCACAATTTACTCCTGCATCTGTAAGAAATCCGGCGAGGCAGACAAACATAACTTTGTTGCTGATCTTGAAAGGGATCCACACTCAGGGGTTTTATGGGGAAAAAAGTGGCTTGTAAATTTCAATGCATCTAAGATGAAGCTGCTGTCTGTCAATCATCATAGGCAACCCCTCCTGCCTCCCATAAGCATGGACCAAGCAAGTCTCCCTGAGAACAATACACTGCGCCTCCTCGGCCTTACCCTATCTTCCAATTTTAAGTGGAACCATTACATTGAGTCAATAGTTAAATCCACTTCTAGGAAGGTTAGATCACTGTGTCATGCCAGGATGTTTCTTCTGCTTGAATCCATCTTGCACATATACAAATCAACCATCTGTCCGTGCGTGGAATACTGCTGTCATATATGGTCAGGCGCCCCCACTGTTCATCTCAGTGTTCTCGACAGACACCAAAGGAGAATCAGTAATGTGATAGGTTCCGACTTGGCGGCTCGACTCCAGCCACTTTCTCACTGACGGGATGTGGCTTCCCTCTGTCTGTTCTGTAAATATTTTCATGGCTTCTGCTCCGACAAACATAAGTCACTGGTGCCCCTGCCACAGGAGTTTACTTGTGCAACCAGACTGGCAACTGGGTCCCATCCATTCACAGTTAGATCAACCAAATGCAGTCGACTATTCTACTCCAGCAGCTTCTTTTCTCACACTTCCCACCTGTGGAACTCACTTCCATATTTTTGCTTTCCTGACAGCTACAACCTCCAGGAATTTAAATGCAATGTCAACACCCATCTCTTAACCACTTGACACCCTGTATATCTTTTCCTTTCTCTCTACCTTTGCAACTATCATCATACCTGTATTCCCATCTTTCTCTTGCTCCCTTCTCTAACACCCCTTGTAGCTGGTTTGTCTTTCTTTTTGCTCTCCTCCCGTCTAATCTTTTTCTCTTATGTAACCCCCCCCCCCCCCCATCAGTGGCCTTACCACCTTGCTTGGGGTGAAACGATTAAAAAAAAAAAAAATTATGGGCTAATTAGTAGATCTTATATTAGCAAATAATTATTTCTGAAAAATTCTTACAATCTAAAAATATTTTCTGGCTTTAAATAACTCACAAAAGGTTGATAGACCATAAAAAAAAATAACAAATCAATAAAGAAAAAAAGTATGTTATTTAATCCCACAAGGCAATAGACTAATAAAGCATTGGTTCATGAATTTGGTGGCATAGTAATTGTGAGTTCAATCCCTGGACTGGTAGTTCACTCAGATTCAATGGAAGCTGGGTAAACAATGACATAGTATTCCTAA
This sequence comes from Ascarosepion bandense, assembly GCA_037127315.1. NCBI lineage: Eukaryota > Metazoa > Mollusca > Cephalopoda > Sepiida > Sepiidae > Ascarosepion > Ascarosepion bandense. The sequence goes on along the minus strand of JBBBDQ010000346.1, from coordinate 2,627,523 downwards.
AAAGAACAAGATGCACTATCCCTAAACATGGACAATGGAATAAGAATACTCTAACCTGGTAGATCGAATAAAGAGTTCAGTTTGAAATTACTTGAATCAACACATACCTGAAGAAGGCAGCGGAGGGCACAATAGCTGGGACATTATAACAACAAAGATCAGGATGTTAGCCTAAATGCAAATAATGCAAAAAATTTAATGAATTAGTTTACGAGACTAGCTTACTGACCATAATGTCAGCAGCAGTGGCGATTGGGAAACCCTGAAAGCCAATAAAGCCACTAAGATGCAAGGTGTTACCGAGTGTTAGAGAATATGGAGTGGGGGGGGACATTGAGGGAGAATAATAAAAGAGAAGGAATTCAGAAAATGATTGACATAGTAATTAAATTTTTGAAGATCAAAGTTGACTGGGAAACAAGAAGCCAGACAAGATTTTTACAAGTGAAAAGTGCAAGAGAAAAAAAAACTGTCAGCATAGATCTTATGGTTACGTTTCAACTATAAAATGATGAGACCTTGCCGCCAATCTATTGTGTTCTGGGTATGATGATAAACTACATCCAGCAGCAAGGGCAATGATTAGAAGGTTTACAGGAGCATAGAACTTCCTCTTAATTGCTGTTGTTACCAAATCCACCCCGACCTGGGATGGTAGCACCTGTTAGGGTCCCAGCTATGGAAAAATAGTTAACCCCTAAACTTGGGTTACTACACTATAAAAGTGTAAAAATAGATTTTTCACAGTAAAAATACCAGGTTTTTTTTTTTTTTTTGGTGAGGGAATATTACCAGTAGTACGTTTGACTCTTGAAAAAAAAACCCTCTTCATAAAAATACGTCAATGAAACTTGATCTACAAACTAATTTCTTACAGAGGGTACATATTCTATTCATACAAATCTATTGTAAAACTGTTGTCAGCATTAAATAACCTATGGAGGTTGATATGCTGTAACACAAACTGAACCAATCTTGAACTGTGCTTAAAATTCATAATCTAGTTAACATAGAGAAGAGGTCATCAGAACATTTACCATGAAAGTATTTATAGAAAAGGCATAAGGGAAACTACATTATAGTGTAACACCCCAATGGACGGTCTGAACAATTTCTCCGGCAGCCGTTCTCTACGCTGTGATGTTGCTGGGAGTTTGTTGAAAAAGTCGTAGTCTCAAGCTGGGGGTACAAGATTAAACTATAAGGAACGAACTTCCACAACTTGGATGAGTTAAAACGATGCTTTATTTCGTTTAGAGTTAGTCTTTTCGGTTAGGGCAGGTGATGTGACACACAGCTCTAACACTAATTAATGGAGATCAATTGCCAAACTGACCAACTCAAGATGAATGGAGTTTCTACTTCAAGCACACGCCCGGCTGACTGACTAACTCAACTCACTCAACTTAACTAACTGATCGGCTCAGAAAAATCACTTGTATTTATTTAAATTAATCTGGAAATGCTTAGACCACCGGATGATAAGCATTGGCGACTGTAAGTCAAAAATCTCAAGGTACTTAAATTTTTCTTCTTTTGATGTGTAAACATCCCAGCAGACATCCTGTATTTTCCAGGCTTTTTTTTATCTTTTTATCTTAATAAAGCTTCCTGTGATGTTTTTATAGCCCTGACACTCTACCCTGTAACCAGGCGTTTTTTTTATTGCCTGGAGAAAGAGAAAATTCTATTATCTTTTCTTTATTTTCTTAATGTGTGGTCAAGATACAATAAAGACAGTTTTTGACCTGGTCAACTTAAAATCTGTTTCCTAAAAGTTTATCTTTTTATCACATCAAATCACTTAGTTAAATATTTACCGGAAGACTGGTAGGATTTAACAGTAATCTGATACCCTTTTCTCTTCCACAAATTTCTTTATAAAAAAAAATAAATAAACGCTTTTTTTTCTCTTCTTTTTCACTTTTGTTAAACGAAACACGTTTTGAAACCATTTTTCTATTCTTAACCATTTTCTATTTTAATCTATTATAATAAAATACATATTTTACAAATCCACCTTAATATATGCCTAGTTATTGTGTCACAATAGAGTAAGAAAGTAACTGAAGTCAAGATGCCCATTCAGGACCTATAACATTGCAGATACTTCTTTGGGTGTTTATCAAAACTTCTAAATATATAACAAGAGCACCAGATCATATATGACAGCAATATTCTAAGCAGGGATAAATGGTAAACTTGTAAATATGTAAGAAAGATTCTGTCCATAAAAATTGTCTAGCATGATACTGTAAACCAACTTTGCTAGCAGTTAATTTAATATAAGCATTCCATTTAATGTTGGTAGCAAATGTTAACTCAAGAAGTTGCAAGGAGTCGCTCATTAATGACCCTGTTAAAATAGCGGGTTTCATCTGATGGGGATTTGTGATTTATATCATTACATAACCAGTAATTGACCAATTTCTTTTAATTACAGAACCTGAACTGTTCTTTTTTCAGTGAAACAATTGTGGCAATTTAGTGTTTTGTTTTAACTTTATTTAAATAACAAGTATCTTCAAACCCAAGAGCATAAGTCCTAACCTCTGCAGAATAAACTGAAAAGGACATTTAATTCCAGGTTTCCTTAATACTTGACCTTTCCCTATTTACTCTTTTAGAGTTCAGAGGCATAGGTATGGTTTTGTATTTGTCTTGGAAGCTGCCAAGAACGTGGGCGGGGCCTATATAAGACCGTGTGCGATATTATATAGCTTTGTATTTGTGTAGTGTGAGTGTTAGAGACTCCATGTTTATTGATGGCTTTATAATAGAGTATGTAAGATTGTTCTTTGATGGACACATGATTGAGGAATTTGTTTTAAGTACTGGTTTTCGAATGCAGAGAGGTAGCGGCAATGACTGTTCACCTACGAAAAATTGGCGCTATATATTCTTCCAAATTCTTTTCTCGGAGTTCACAGTTTGATTGGGACAAGATGAGACAAAGTTTAATAATAGTTTGAACTGTGAAATTTTATTTACTAATTCAGTCAGTCAGTTAATTGCCATACGTGATACACGCTTGAACGATCATGTCTCGAAAGAGATGGCCGAAAAAGGAGCGATAAATACATGTAAAAAAAAGCGGGAAAAATAAGTTAAATACGTACATGACTGACAGGGCAGAAAAATAAGTAAAATACGTACATGACTGACAGGGCAGAAAATTTTCCTGCAGTAGGTTGCCATTACTTTCTGCGGTAGACTGGTTGAACCCAGTCTGTCTTGCTATTTAACCCATAGTTGGAGGTAAGAGACGGATTAATACATTTCCCAAGGGTATTTGCGCGAAAGTGAATGCAAGGAATACGAGTGGAATTCGAACTCAGCTCCCCGATTTCTCGTTCCGAGCCGATATCCACTGCGCCACAACGCACATCCTCTTCAATGAATAATAATAATAATAATAATAATAATAATAAAAACTTTCTTTTTTCTGCTTCGGCAGTCATGACGCAGAAGTGGTTGGCTCACTGGATGACATTTACCGTGTTGGAACCTTTGTTCAAATCACAGAGATGCAAGACCTTGGAGACAAGTTGCGGATGATCCTTATGGCTCATCGCAGGTAAGTGCTTTATAATTTCTATACCACCAAAGAACGGATTTATTTATTTCTGGTAATGTTTTCTCAAGAATATGGCAATGGCACATGATTGGTCTATTTGTTACAACTCTATCCCTTTTTATATTTGTTCTTCTTCCTCCACCTCTTTTTCTCATCTTTTTCTTTTTTCTTTTCCCCTTCTTCCTCTTTTCTCTACTCCCTCTCCCTCCTCTCACTACACCCTGTCCCTCTTCTTACTACATCCTGTCCCTCCCCTATTTTCTTCTCTCTTTTCCTCCTCTCTTTCTCCCCCTCCCCCTTTTCCTCCCCTCTTTCTCGCCCTCGTTTCCTTCCCTCTTTCTCGCCCTCGTTTCCTTCCCTCTTTCTCGCCCTCGTTTCCTTCCCTCTTTCTCGCCCTCGTTTCCTTCCCTCTTTCTCGCCCTCGTTTCCTTCCCTCTTTCTCGCCCTCGTTTCCTTCCCTCTTTCTCGCCCTCGTTTCCTTCCCTCTTTCTCGCCCTCGTTTCCTTCCCTCTTTCTCGCCCTCGTTTCCTTCCCTCTTTCTCGCCCTCGTTTCCTTCCCTCTTTCTCACTCTCTCTCTCTCCACCTCTCTTTCACCTCTCCACGTCTCTCTCTCTCTTTCTACTCTCCACCTCTCTTTCACCTTTATCTCTTCTGGTTTTTTTCCCCAGTCAGATCACATATGTCACCATATTCAAGAATATGACTGAAAATAAGTTATGCCTTCAATGATCCAAACTGTGTTTAACAAATTGTTCATATCACTAACCAAACGTTTACAATTTTTTTTTTTCTTAGTGTGAAGATATTAAGCAGATTTTATTTTGCTTTATTGTTGTTCATATCAAACATCTATGTCAGTCTCATTTTCATTGCCAACATAGTACACGTTTTTTTGTTTGTTTTTTTTGCTTCTTCACTGTTGTCATTATAATACTCAATCATCTTGTCTTTCCTCCTCAAAAAGGACGTCTTCTTTGCTGTTTTGTGCATTTCTGAGGCAAGTTATATCGAATGACTTTGTCATGATGGTTTCGGAGAAATAGCCACAGGAATGTATATTTGTATATAATTTTGGTTAGGATTGAAAATATCTTCCAAACATCACCAAAGTTAAGCATCATGAAGCTTTTTCAGTATCAAGATGGGTGACTACTTGAGAATTCCAAGTGCTGTAAGTTTGAATATATAAGTGATGCAATGGATAATGGCTTAGAATTGTTAACCAGAGAGTTGAGTTCCAATTCCAGTTGGGTTCGTTATATTCACTTAATGCAAATACCCTTAGGAAAAGTATGAATCCAAATCTTCTCTCACCAGCTATGGGTTAATTAGTTATGTTTCTATCACTAAATTATTATTTTAATCTAAAAATATTTTCTGGCTTTAAATCACCTGCAAAGGATTGATAAACTGTAGAAGACAAATCAATAATTTTGGTTTATACTTGTGTGTGCTTAATTTATCACAAGCATTTTTGCATGAATATGACTTCTGCATTTGCTCTATTTGTGCTGTAAATTTTATGTTTGAAAACATAAATAATATGAATTCTTATTTTAGTTTTTAAGAGCTGGATAAAATGTTGAATGTTGAATTTTTGCTGCTATGAATTCAAAAAGTATGTATTATTCATGATCTCCACTCTTTACCAGAAAAAACTCAGTTGTGTGTGTGTGTATTAAAGCAGTTAAAACTAAAACGTAAAAAATACTTGTAATAAGTTAATCATAATTGACAGTGTTTTATCTAATAAAAATTAAGGACCCTATAAGTGTTAAGTATGATGATTAATATTGTTTCGGTAATTTAAAAATCTCTTTACAGAATTAAAATCAATAATATTTTCATTGAATCAGAAGAGAATGAGACCTCAGAGGGTAAGTACTGCCATTTTATTTATTGAAATAGACATTAACTTTTATTTAGAGTCAAATGAAATACTTAGGAAGCTGAAACAACAGTATTTTTAAGAAATTCTTTCATTAACTGCTTTTGTTTAAGAAAAGACTAGTTCTTTATAAATGCACATTTTAACTATATTCTTCAGTTAGATTTACAATGCACAATCAAATTATTTCTTGTTTTTTCTTTTCTCTTGTTTCTCTCTGTCACTTCGGCTTGTTTTTTCCTCTGTCACTTTGGCTTTTTTTCCCTCTCTCTCTCTCTCCTGGTTGTTTTTTTTTTTTTTTCCTCACTCTCTCTCTTGGTTTTTGTTTTTTTGTTGTTGTTTTTCCTCACTCTCTCTCTCTCTTGGTTGTTTTTTTTCCTCACTCTCTCTCTCTCACTCTCTCCTGGTTGTTTTTTTTTGTTTTTTTTCCCCCTCACCCTCTCCTAGTTACTTTTTTTTTTTTTTTTTTCCTCACTCTCTTTCTCTCTCTACTGGTTGTTTTTTTTCCCTCACTCTCTCTCTCCTGGTTGTTTTTTTCCTCTCTCTCTCTCTCTCCTGGTTGTTTTTTTTTCCTCACTCTCTCTCTCTCTCTCCTGGTTGTTTTTTTCCTCACTCTCTCTCTCTCTCCTGGTTGTTTTTTTTTTCCTCTCTCTCTCTCTCTTGGTTATTTTTTTCCTCACTCTCTCTCTCTCTCTCCTGGTTGTTTTTTTTTTCCCTCACTCTCTCTCTTGGTTGTTTTTTTTTTGGGTTTTTTTTTTCCTCACTCTCTCTCCTGGTTGTTTTTTTTCCTCACTCTCTCTCTCTCTCTCTTGGTTTTTTTGTTTTTTTTCCTCACTCTCTCTCTCTCTCTCTCTTTCCTGGTTGTTTTTTTTTTCCTCACTCTCTCTCTCTCTCTTTCCTGGTTGTTTTTTTTTCCTCACTCTCTCTCTCTCTCTCCTGGTTGTTTTTTTTTCCTCACTCTCTCTCTCCTGGTTATTTTTTTCCTCACTCTCTCTCTCTCTCCTGGTTGTTTTTTTTTCCTCACTCTCTCTCTCTCTCTCCTGGTTGTTTTTTTTCCTTTTTTTTTCCACTCTCTCTCTCTCTCTCTCCTGGTTGTTTTTTTCCTCTCTCTCTCTCTCTCTCTCTCTCTCTCTCTCTCTCCGGTTGTTTTTTTTTCTCACTCTCTCTCTCCTGGTTGTTTTTTTCCTCACTCTCTCCCCCTCTCTCTCCTGGTTGTTTTTTCCTCACTCTCTCCCTCTCTCTCTCCTGGCTCTTTTTCTCTCTCTCTCTCTCTCTCGGTTGTTTTTTTTCTTCACTCTCTCTCTCTCCTGGTTGTTTTTTTTCCTCACTCTCTCTCTCTCTCTCCTGGTTTTTTTTTTCTCACTCTCTCTCTCCTGGTTGATTCAAGTTTGAGAATGATATAATATGGCTAATATGAAGAATGCTTATTGTCTGAGCTTTTCTAGCCAAATCAGATACATGGTGTCATCGTAAGAAAGCTCACTAGAATAACAGATGTGAATTTACATCTTACTGGAATTGTCTAATCTCTAATCTCTACTGGTTTATTTAATGATTGCAAAGTAAATGTAAAAAAACAAAAAAAAAAATAGTCACAAAACCTATATTGCGACAAAACATTTTCCCTAACAAAAATAATGAGGTAAAAAATACTCATCAGAAATGAATATTTTTAACTAATTTCTTGATCTAAATTAGTAATTTATCTTTTGTTCAGAAATAAATATTGACATAATAATTTTTTCTAACCAACATCTTTATCTTAGCTGCTTTCATCACAATTGTGACTGGTCAGTTCTTAAACCATTTTCAGGCAAATGTGGCCACCAATGAATGTTGATTTTTGTAAAGGCATTTGTTCTATGAGTAACTATTCAGCAAAAGCCATGTTCTTACCCCCAAAATTTTAAAGAACTAACCAGCTACATGTCACTGATAAAAGCTGTTCAGATAAAGATTCTCCTCCGTATAAGGCATATCTAGGGACTTTAGACATTGTTTAAGCTGTTCTTTGATCTGCAGAGCCAATCAAAAGAAAGTCCCGGCGCCGAAGGAAAATAGAAGATGGCACAGATGTAACCCAAGATCATGAAGAACCAGAAATTATTGAGAATAACTTGAGGCAGGGTGCTGAGGTGCTAATGGTGGAGGTAGAAAATGTTACACATGAAGACTTCAAGCAAACTGATGAAATCAAGGTATGTTTTTTTTTTTTTGTTTTTTTTTGCTAGAAGCCACTTGGGTTAAACCCTCCTGCCCAAGGGATAACAATATTTTTAATTATTATTAACATCATCATTCATTTTTATTTGGATTGGTATCCTCATCTTACTTGTTATGCTTACAGCATTTCAACCACTGTATCCAAGCTTTTTCAGATATTTGTCATTATACTCATCAACCTTCTCTAAATGTTAAACCATACCCTTTATTAAATCTATATATTTATTTATACACCCACTTCATACAAAATGTGACACAATGTCAAGTTTACTGTGTGGACTCATGAGAACATGCCCCCCAAGGTTAAAAAAAAATTCTCTATCCTCCACAGCGATTTCCCTTTTAGGAACACCTCAAGTACCTGGAATTAACCCTAGACCTTTCTGGAGAGAGAGAGGTATATTGCCTGGTGTGGTCAACCCTTGGGACTAAAGAGTATAAATACAAAACATACTAAAAGGTCAGTCCCTCCTTCCTTCCTGCTTTGGTCATACAGCCATATCACATTGAAATCTAACCAATTGGTTTGGGAATACCAGCCAAGTTTCAATTCCAGATCCAATCAAATTGGTTATATTTACCGGTGCACAAATATCCTTCTTTCCTCCCAACTATAGGTTAATTAGTTTTCCTAGCAGTTCAATGACTTAGCTGGTTGGGACAGTAGAATATACCAATTGCACTTTAGTAGAGGAGTAAGGCACCTTCCCCACCAAATAGGGCCACTTGTGTGTGGCAAACCATGATGGGCTAACCAATTTATGATCCTGGATATTGAGGAATCATCAGCTGTAACACACCACTTTGGCTAAAATGGGAGTCAGAGAAACCTGATCTAATCAATCAGCTAGTCACATCAAGCCCTAATACTTATATGCACCAAAAATACTATCACTTTCAGTCTAAAGTTATACTCTCCAGCACATAGCCTAATAAATAATAATAATATAATAATATTATCAAACATACAAGTAAAAAAACAAGTGTTAGAAGGTCGTGTCAATTGGTGAGTCAAAATTGCAATATCATTTTTAAACTTAGATGTTTCAGCTAATTGTATTGGAGTAATGGAAAACATAACGTTTGCAATGACTCATTAATTTGAGTATACGATTCCTGTATCCTTGGGATGTTTGGACAAATGAATTTTCTATCAAAGCCTCTCTTCAAAGTCTCCAGGGATGGTGGGAAGCAGAAATTTTCATAGGATCAAAAAGTAAGACCTCATCTAGAATCAGGTCCAGACAGTGAAACAGAGCTTAACAAAACCTTTTGCGAATTGATTGTACATGAATCAATTGAAGAAACTCCCATTACTAAATGGTCACCATTTCTAATGGAAAAAAATAACATCCCCTAATATGACTCTTACTTGTTACAAAATTAGTAAATGGTACAATATTAGAAGTAACAAAAGAAGCTATAAGAAAGTTATAGATGTCAAAAGTATGGAAAAAAAAAAAAATGAACAAAATATCACTTGTATACTTACAATTAACAGCCCTGAAACTCCATCTGAAATAAAAGTTAGATACTCTATTGCTAAAATATAAAATAGAACCATAAATCCCTGAACCACTCAGTTGCTTCAACTGCCAGACATTTGGCCACCACAAAAACAGATGCTCAAAAGCCCCAGTGTGTGGAGAGGATGGAATAACATACCAAAGGATGCCAAAGTGTTCAAATTGCAAACAAGAATATACTGCTGCTTCAAAGGATTCTGAGATGTGAAAAAGAAATAGTAAAAATAAAACGTCTTGGAAATATCACTTTTCCAGAAGTAAGAGAAATAGCGAAAAATACCTTTACTACATCATCATATGCTGAAATCGAAATATCACCAGCCAAGAATGTAAAAAAGGTGATACTGTAACAAACTCTGGGAGTCATAATCACATGAAACGACTCATAAACAGACTTCAAACAATAATTAAACTACTTTAAACCACAAAAACCAGAATCAAACTCACCAGCAAAAATTAATCCGATACCCTCCAAAGAACAAAATCCAATTAACTTAGAAAACAAATCATTAATACCAAATAAAACAAAAATACCATGAATCCCATTACATAATTGATTTGTGGCACTGGAATCAGAAAATCCATAACTCTAAATATTTTACATCTCAACAAAGTAAAGACAACAAAAAAGAAAAACAAAACCCGACTCAAACAGCAACCAGATTAAAATACAAAACCAAAAACATAAACCTACAAGCGGATCAAATAGTACGGAATACATAGACGTTGATAATTATGAAAGCAAATCTAGGATGAAAATAGAGGATGGTCCTCCATCTACAAAGCCAAAACATAATAAATATGGATCATAGAGAAACCATTTTGTAATGGAACTGTCGGGGAATTAAAGCAAATTTTGAAAAAATCAAATGACTGTTGATAGACTATAATATAGTCTACTTACAAGAAACAATGCAAAAAGAATCTGTCAAATATACTTTAATGGGTATAAAATTAACAAGTTTCATTTGACCTAGTATCACCAGAAAAAATTTTTTTTTCTATTGATGCTGGTTCTTTGATGAAATATGTCAGTTTTCAAAATTATATATAATACACAAATCAATGACATTTCAATATGTAAAATTTACTAAAATATACTATTTTTCAAGGCAAGTGTAGCTTTTGTCTAAATTCTCAATGGAGATTGATTTGTTTTGTAACATTTAAAGCCAAAATGTTTTGGATTGTAAGAAATGATTCTTTTTTTGCAAGTAAATATTGCATTAACATTTTTGAGAATAGCAATGATTTTTTTTTTCCATAGATATAAATCTTACTATTTAACCTATAACTGGAGGAAGAGAAGAATTCATGCCTTTTCCAAGGATATTTGCACATATCTCAATGCAGACCAAGGGCAACAATATCCAATAAATTAATAAAAATTCAATCAACTTTCAACTGATTTCCAGTTAAACAGAACACCACTCCTCAGAGGTTCTGAAAAAATAAATACACACACACTTTAAAGTGTATTGATTTTGAATAAGACTCTTTGTTAATAAAATTTTCCACTTCTCTAACACCTACAACACTTTGGGATAAATTTCATATAAGTTTATGTATTTCCACAAAGTATTTGCAAAATCTTCATTGGCTAAACAATCTGTATTTTTCCTGAGGTACAAAAGACAAGCAAGTCTTTGATTCAGTGTGATATAAAAATTTATTTGATCATTCATTATTCACTGGTCTTCATAAATAAGTAGTATCAAAGTGAAGAGAGTTTTCCGTGAGCAATGTCTAAACAGCCAGTAATTTCCATACTGTTCAAAATGATGCCATCAGAAGGCTCGGCATTTTGAGAATGGTCAAGCTAGATAAGGAGGACACTGCAAGCTCATATTCTGGCATGATAAATGCTTTGATGTAGAGATGAGCACTGACTGGTCTGTACAAGATGTATGTACATTTGTCTATATTTCTGAGATCAGTTATTGTCACTATTTACATTGGTTTGAACTGTTGTCCTCATCTTTGTTGGCATATGATGTTTTGGCTGTTGTACACTCTGGCCTTCTTCAGGTAATATATGTTGGAATTTAAAACCAAACCCTATATTTAGTCTGCAAGCCATGCCCTTTCTTGATATCTCAGTTACAGTTAATTCCCTTTAGTAACTCAACTCTTAAGTTTTTGTTCACCTCTGCTATTGAGCAACGTTGAGCCTGGTCAGTACTTAGATGGGTGACCGCTTGAGAATATCAGGTGCTGTAAGCGTTTAGTGACGAATGTGCGTTGTGGTGCAGTGGATATCGGCTCGGAAAGAGAAATCGGTGAGCCAAGTTCAAATTCCAGTTGAATACCCTGCATTCACTTAAGCACTGGTACCCTTGGGAAAGGTATTAGTCTGTCCCTTCCCTCCAGTTTTCGGTTAAATAACAGGGTAGGACTTGGGGACCCTGCCCTTAAAAACAAATTCCAATGCATCTTGATACTTGAAAAGAAAAAAAAATATTACTCCACACAAAACTTATATTAAAAACAATAAATTGTTGAAAGAAAAAGGTATTACCAGCAATAAATAAATAAAATTTAGTTGGCAATAAATGACCCACCATGGTTGATATGCCATAAACAAAAAACAACCAATAAACCTCTGCTATTGAACTTACTACTCTTTGGGTCAAGTCACTTTTTGGATTATTTCAACCACTGGGCTATGTGTTCTTGGAGACATCATTGAGTGAATTTGTGGGACTTATAAACCTAATGTCTCAGTTACTGTTTTTTTTTTTTTTACAATTTTTTGTTTTTGTTGTTTTCTCTAGCTTTCTATATTACTGGTTCCCATATTGTATTTACGTCTATGCTTGGCCGGTTTAAGAGATTTTTGTGGCCTAGCATATGTGCTGATTCCTTGAGTTTTCATATTTTCCAGTGATGATCTGTCGAATATGTTGAGACATAAGCTATAGAAACTTTGAAAATCAGTTTCATCCAAGTATTTAGTCTCTTGTTATCAATGCATGTTGTTAGTGTTATCTGATGGACAGGGCAACCCTCTGAAAATGTATTTTGATAAAGCATCTTTGGGGTTGGATGGCTTTTGGCTGTACACAGTGTACCTGTAAAATGGGTTTCCAAATGCTGATGCTAATTGCTGTAAAAATGTTTCTGCTTTCAGGCACTGACCTCAGAAGTTGTCAAGACAATCCGTGACATCATTGCTATGAACCCATTATACAGGCAAGTTTTACGACCACTTGTATCTTCAACCAGTTCATTTTTAATGTATGAAGAAAGTTACCTTTCCAAAGATGCAGTTTAGGAGTTGCCTCACTGGTCAACCTCTGCACTAAACAGGAATTTGGAAAATGAATCTGAATCCCAATTCTGTTTTTTTTACTGTACTTTTTTTTTTCATCCGTAACAGAAATGATAAATATATATTGAAGGATTATATTTTTCAATGTAAAAGATGTGATTTTTTTTTTCCCCAACTCAAAATTTGATGTCAAAATCTGCTTGCATCCTATGAACTGAAGTTATACACAAAAATGATAAATGCAATTTTCAAGAGCAATAGGAGCAGGGTCTTGAAAATATAAATGGATTGTGAATCAAAAGGCAAAGGCCATTTCTACAAATATAATTTTTTAAAACTAAATAAGATTCCATGTGATAATAGTTTAGAAAATCTTACTGGTCATATCTCATGAGGTTATCAGTTCCTGAAATGCAAAGGTCTAGTGATACTAAATAAACCTGATTGGTGGAAAAGGCCAAGGCCTACTCCAGTTTGCATGTGAGTGACAAATTTCTGATTAAGTCATTCAAAAAAACATATCAGTAATGCAATGAATGAAAGCAAGGATAACATTCTCTTTGATCATAATCATGAAATGTCTGATTCCTTTCCCACCTAATAGGGAATGAAATGAAGATTTTGTAGTTATTTTTTAACCAAACTAAATAGTAGTAAGCCTATTTACATTGTTTGGACTATCATTTTCATCTTTATTGCCATATTCCCCATGTTTCAGTCGTATGTTCTGGCCTTCTTCTGTATGTTGAAATTTTGAACTGGACCCTATATTTTGTCCATGTAAAGTAGATTGTTTAACTGAAACTGAAACTGAAATATATTCTGAATATAACAGTAAAGATGAGGACAACAGTCTGAACAATGTAAATAGTGTAAAACATTCCAATATCTCACTTCAGAATAATTGACAGAACCAGTATTCTTTCTTTTTTTTTTTTTAATAATATTTTATTTTGATGTTTTCAGCTCTTTAGTGTTTAGAACAATATTTACTCATTTTTAAAGTATACACTACACAAAAAAAAGACAAAAATATGGTTTCACACTGGATTAATTTCCTTTTCTCTTTTTCTTTTTCTTTCTGTTCCTCTTTCTTTTTCTCTTTCTCTTTTTTTGTCTCTTGTCTCTTTTGTCTCTTTTTTTTCTCCAGTATATACAGCAAATTTTTTCCCCTACAAATTTGACATCAAAATCTGTTTGCATCGAATATTCTAAATGTCTCAATAAAAAAAATCTTAAACACAATTTCCAAAGTATCAGAAACAAAATAAGGTCTCAAAAATAAACTGTAATTATCGCTTGTGGTGAATTAAAATGATAAAAAAAAAAAATAGAATAGCTATTTGATTAATCATGACTTTTCTCAGAATTATGATTGGTTTGTAGATCAAGCATGTTCAGAAATTTAAACTGAGTATAGTAAGAAATGACAAAAAGTGTGACCAACAAATTTGGAGTATATAGGAATAATGAAAAATGCCTTTTAGAAATTAAGCAAAGTATACACTACACAAAAAAACCACCCTTATTCCTTCCATATTTCATTAGTCATAAGTAATTTTCATTCAAGTAACTTCTTTCTGTGAACCACTGCTTTATAGAACCAACTCTCAAAGGGATGGTTTCACCTGTTCAAGTTTAGAGTTAATTGTTGTCTTTCCCATCTTACTTTGTAAATCGAATAGCTCCAGGGCCTTGTACAGTGTAGTCTTCACTGTAAGAAAAAGAAGGGGAAAAAAAAGCAGGCCAGTTATGGAAATTATTTGGTAACAAATAGATTTTCTTTCATTTTGTAGAAATATTTTTAGGTTTGTCATTGAAAGTTTACATACATACACACAATTTGAATAAAATCTAAAAAGTCATCTGTCTCATGAGGGCAAAGTTCCTTTTCTGTCTGGCAACAACTCCTGGGTGACAGGAAAAATGTATAAGCTAAAACAAGAAGCCCTTTGGAGTTGTTTTGATGGCTCCCTCTGGATTTAAAGTGTATAAAATAAATTCACTTTAAATCCAGATGTAATATTTAAAATGGCAAACTGTTTTAGATTTGAAATTACATCATCTTGCTGTCAGTAAAGCAACAGGCACCAAACTAGTCCATATGGAATTGGGGTAAGCTACTCAGTCAAGAAACAAGTTGTAGAAGCACTGATGAATGAAGTGCTCCTGATGATGGAAAATTTAATATTGTCTGACTGATTTCTAGATTTGGCTGGGTGGACTTTTTTGTTTAGTTGGGGATAGTCTAATGAGTTCTCAAGATATATAGATTGTCTTTATAACAGCCTTTTAATTTTACTTAAATTTTACTTTTAGTTCAGCTATTTTTTGGTAGCAGGGTTTAAGGTATTATTGCTTTATCATTTCTGGTTAATTAGAATTCTTTCCTTTTTTTTTTTTTTTTCCATACTTATTTACCATTTCCAGGGAGAATCTTGCTCAAATTATTCAGGCTGGCCAGCGAATTATTGATAACCCTGTTTACATTGGAGATCTTGGTAAGTATAGCCATCACATCCTATAAATATGCAAACAAAACAAAATGTATTTACCAAAATATAAAACAAAGGGACAGAAGGCTAATAATAAATAAATAAAAAAAATGACCCCTTGTAATTCTGTACATCTAAAAAAATATATAAAAACAACAAAGAAATAACCAAAATTGTTCTTTCCTTTATATTTTTCAATACACCACTTTCTGGTTAGTATTTTTTTTCTTTTTCTCTCCCTTTGTTTTTATATATTTATATATATTTTTAAAATATGTAATGTATGAATTAATCCCAAACTAAAATAATACAGTGTTACCTGTCAAATGTGACTAGCCCTACTGCCATCAAAAACTGGTCACATACGGCAGGTGGTCGCTCACTAAAGGCTCATGACCTATCTGCACCAGGAATGTATGTTCCACTCATCAGAATGTACATATTAGAATTTTTCAAAGTAATCTGATAATAAATAAATGAGAACATAAGAAAATGGTCTAACTTTAAAGAAATTTATTCAGTATAATGCATTTAAAAAATTTTTTTTTTAAATATTAAACAATGAGTAAGTGTTCCTGGCTTAGATCAAAGTAAAATGAAATAGATTGCTTATTTAATTTCTAATTTATAAGTTGGGAGTATATAGCCAAAACAGATTTTTTTTTTTTTTTTTTTTTCATTAAGTAGGTGCTTGATCATCAATGTTAGTCACTGTTTGTGTTCTAGAGGTGGTTGCTCACTGGGGGTCAATTAATTATTAGTAAATCGTCTGTGCATAGAAAAATGGTCATTAAAAGCAGGCAGTCTCTGACAAAGAGGGTCGCATACAGCAGGTTCCACTGTATAAATAATAAATACAATAGAAAAAAAAAATTCAAAAACATTTGATAACTTTTGATTATTGAACATTAAGTTAAATCATTTAGCATCCTCCATAATTTATCCTGGCTTTCAGTTAGCCTGATGTATATTTATAAGCGTTCTTAAATTTAAAACTTCTAAAAAAAAACTAGCGTTTTACTTTAGTTTATAAATCAGTTAACTGCCATATATGATACATGCTTGGGTGATCATGTCTTGAAAGAGACATGACTGAATGGGCAGTATATTTTCCTGCAGTAGGTTGCCATTACTTTCTGAGATAGACTGGTTG
This sequence comes from Ascarosepion bandense, assembly GCA_037127315.1. Classification (NCBI taxonomy): domain Eukaryota; kingdom Metazoa; phylum Mollusca; class Cephalopoda; order Sepiida; family Sepiidae; genus Ascarosepion; species Ascarosepion bandense. The sequence continues at coordinate 2,611,389 of JBBBDQ010000346.1, read as the reverse complement.
CCAACCAAGGCTATAAAACCCAATTTGTTCTGCTATTTAACCGATAGCTAGAAGGAGAAGAAATGGTTTAATACCTTTCTCAAGAGTATTTTCGCATGTGAATTCAACTGGAACTTGTCTCTTCGATTTCTCATTCTGAGCAGATATCCACTGCACAACACAAAATAAAATCCTTAAATTTGCCTTAAAGCCCATCAAATGCTGAAATGTGGTGGGTAAGATAAGTTTTTCTTTTGCGTTTATTTATAACACACACACACACATATATATATATATATATATATATATATATATATATATAACTAGCAGTATAGCCCAGCGTTGCTCGGGTGTAGTGTAATAAAAGCTTTAAAACTAATCCATGGTCCTGGAGCTCAGACTCTTTGGACGTTAGCATGAAAGACTAAAAAGCAATCGTTGTTTCCAGTTAAAGCGAAACCGTAGACTGAAAGAAAAATGAATGGATGTAAATCAAATTTTGGTTTCCTGGTATCGATATCAAATTTTCTATTGTAAGAACTGCAACCTTGAAACTTCTGAATATCGTTTCTTATGTCTTTGTCTATGAGTGTATCAAATTTGATTAAAATCGGACCACTCCTTCTATAAACCGATTTTTTTCGATTATCGATTTTCGATATTTATCGAGGGTACTTCGACACAAAACCTAGCTAAGAACACTCGCAGACGCTTATAGTACAATGTAAATTTTCAAGAAAATCGGTTCAGCCGTTTCGGAGTCTATAGGTAACGGATACACACACACACACACAGAGACAAAGTTCCATTTATAAATAAGTTTAGATAACAAAGAACAATGTTTTTATTATTTTTTCAATCCACTTTATACAATTTTTTTTTTTTTTCATCTTCTCCTTTTGGTGTTTGTAGATATTTATATATTTTTTTTAAATTTATTTGTTTGAGCATTATCTTTAATAGATACTCGTATTTGAATAGATATTGTTTTTTTATTTTTATTTTTTTAAATTAAACAGTGTATGTGTGTGTGTTTTTATATATATATATATATATATATATATAAAACTCTATGAACCTGAATATTTTTTTTAGAAAAATGTGTGTCATTTGGCAGGATTCAAACCTGTGACCCCTAACAACACAGTGGATGCCATCAATTGATCTGATGCGTCTTAGCCACTTGACCACAAATGATTTCATCGTAGATGAAGCCAAATTCTTATTAAAAAAATAAAAATTTACTCAAATACGAGTATCTATTAAAAATTATGTTCAAATAAGTAAATATGTTGGTTGTTAATCCATTTTGTTAATCCATTTTGTTAATCTTCAGAACTTTCTGTTATATACTATTAAGAATTTTTTAAGCTTTAATAAAGTTTTATACCCCTTTTTATTAAAAGAATATTAAAAAGTTTTTTACTCAACAAAAAAAATAAAAACTGTTTTCAGGTAGATGAAGATCATATTCCACTTGCTGCGGTATTATTTATAATTACTAAAGTTAATTTATAGTATCAATTTCGTACTTTGACAAAATGCTACCTTTTGAAAAAGCATCCGATTTAGATTGGTATAGCTCTGAAAAAAAGTGTCTTACTGAACTATACCAGTATTTTTGATGGAGAGAGCCTCCTACAAAATCAACATCTGCATTCTTAGCTTTCATTAGCTTGATCACTGGTGCTAATGAGGAAATTGACAAGTCCGCCACTCATCCTGAAGACAAAAACAAGCTAGGAACTGCATGTGCCAAAAACATTCTTCTACGATCACTATAATTTGAATCTCTTCAACTCTAAGGTCAACTGTTATCTATCATATTTCCTCGCAATATGCAATTTTTATTTCCTCTTTTTATAACTTTACAACAACCTCATTCAATAACTGCACCTAGAGTGGCTCTTAGGCCTTGTATTGACCAAACAATGGTATAAAAAAATAAATGTCAAAGAATTAATGTAGTCTCCTTAATGAGAATCAAACTCACTTGAGGTGTAAAGAGCCTTGAGGCAAACATGCATCTGGGTGTTGTCGTCAAAGGTTTCAATATTTAACTGCTAGGCTTTGTATCAGTAAGAACATTATTATCATTGGTTTGTTGTCAGCTCTTTTTCAAATAATTTAAAAAGTAATACAGGTTGAGAGTCCTTTATCCAAAATTCTTGGGACCAGAAGTGTTTTGGTTTTCAGTTTTTGGAATACAAGCTATTTAATTTGTATATAGCATCTATAAAATGGGGCAGCTTGTGAATGTGACCCGAGCATAAACACGATATCCCTTTACATTTCATACAGCTTATATTAGGTAGTTTGAAGGTAGTTTTATATAAATACCATATACCCTGAAAGTAGTTTCATATAAAATTTAATGAATTTTTTTGTGTACCTACAGATACAGGTAATAACACTAGTCATGTAATGCTTACATGGATTTTTAAGTGCTGAAATTAAGATTTCAGGTAAAAAATAATGTTTTGTACTTTCTGTACATATGCAAAAAGCATCGTCATCCTGCGGCTTTCGCCAAGATAGAACTAACTACACCCCTCCAGTATTCCCTGTGCATTTGGAACCCTGGCGCAGTTTATAGCAAAATTCATAATCTTGTCAAATAGCTGAATACTTGATGCTTTGCCAGGACTACCAAGGGTGTTTTTATTGTGACACCAACACTGGATGGGTTGCCTCTAGGTCCCATCCTGTTATTTAACCCATAACTGAAAGGAAGTGATGGATTAATACCTTTCCCAAGGGTACCAGTGCCTAAGCAGGGTACTCAACTGGAATTCGAACTCAGTTCACCGATTTCTCTTTCCAAGCCGACATCCACTGCACCACAACGCACATCCATCACTGAATGCTTACAGCACCGGGACTTCTCCAAGCAGTCATCCAACTAAGTACTGACCAGGCTCATATTGCTTAACTTCAGTGATCGAATGAGAACCCATGTATTCAATGTGATATGTCATAAGCTCAAAAAAAAAAACATGATTGCTATTTACAAAAATATACAAATTCTACACCGAACACTACTTTTACATGTGGAGTGGGGAGGGCAGTATATCATTGATGACATTAGTGTGAGAAGGAAATTTTTCATTTGTGACAAGTCCTGTCAGCACCTGATTTTGAAATTTCAGTTAAAGGATACTCAGCCTGTAATAATAAAATACTGTGAAAGTATAGAAATAGATTTTTATAGTAAAAGTATTAGCAATACGTTTGACATTTGAGAAAAACCATCTTTACAAAAGTATGTCAACCAAATCTGATCTAAAAACAGATTTCTTACAAAGAATACATTTTATATTCATGCAAACCTACCCTAAAAATCTGGTCAGCATTAAATAAAACATAATAAACCAAACCATGGACACTCTGCAAAATAATTGTGTGTTATGCACTTTGGTGTCATCTGTATTGGAATAAACACTCAATATATATTTATGCACCAACAACTTCACCAATTCCAGAAGGTTGCTACCATGTAAGATACCCAATATTAATTAATAACATCAGCTGATACTATGGGATAGAAAATTAAGAATTAAAATCAACTTTCTTCACTTTTTACAAAAATCCACAATGACGTGTGAAATCCTGTTTTTTTTTTTTTTATGTCGCCCCAAGCAAGGCATTTTACTGCCACTGGAAGGAATGTTATGAGAAACAGTGACAGGTTACAGTGGGTGTCAGGAAGAGGGTAAGAGAAGTATGAGAATACTGATGAGTGGGGTGGACAGAGAAAGGAGCATGAGAGAGAGGATGCAAGTTAGTGAGACGGGAGATGACTATTGACTTTACATTAGAATTCTTGAAGATTGTAGCTGTTGAGAAAGCAAGTAAGCGGAAGGTAATTCCACAAGTGGGAAGTGTGAGAAAAGAAGCTGCTGGAGTAGAAGTTGCGTTTACAATTTATTGGTTTCACAGTAAAAGGATAGGACCTATTTGCTAATCTTGTGGCTCGAGTAAATTCATATGTAGGGGGTCCCAGTGAGCTAAGTTCATTGGAGCAGAAGCCATGAAAGTATTTGTAGAAGAAACACAGGGAAGCCGCACTGCGTCGGTGAGAAAGTGACTATCCTAGCTGCCAATTTGGAATCTATCACATTACAGATTCTCCGTTGGATTTTGTCGAGGACACCTAGGTGGATAGCAGGAGCACCTGACCAGATATGGCAGCAGCATTCAGTGCACAGGCGGATGGTAGATTTCTATGTATATGTGCAGGATTGTTTCAGATGGGGAAAAACTTCCTGGCCCTGCACAGAACCGATTTTCTTAACAGATTTAGCTATGGATTCTATATAGTCGTTTCACTTGAGGTCTGATGTGAGAGTTAACCCGAGGAGGTGCAGTGTTTTACTTTCAGGGAGACTAGCCTGATCGATGCTGATGGGAAGTAGGAACGATTATCTGTAATGGTTAATAGATAGCAGCTTCATTTTGGAAGCATTAAAACTCACAAGCCATTTCTTACCCCAGTCTACCACAGATTGGAGGTCATTTTCAAGCTCGGTAGTGAGGTTTGCTTTGTCAGTCTCGGCAGGTGAGAGTAGACTGTAGTGTCGTCAACGTATATGCCTACTTGGGATTTTATTACATTGGGGAGATCAAAAATATTTAAACTGTTTGCTGTATACTTTCTAAGATGAATGGCTAAAAACACTTTGAGTGAGTGAAACCTGAGGGTCTTGGGTCCTTTGTGGACTGGTGCTAAAGAATCACAAATTAAGAACTATACCAAATAACAAAAACCACATCTCTTGAGGACTACCAACAGCAGAAACAACTAAAATGGATTGCACATGTAACTTTAATCTAATCTAAACTTATTTATAAATGGAACTTTGTGTGTGTGTGACCGTTACCTATAGACACCGAAATGGCTGAACTGATGTTCTTGAAAATTTACGCAGTTGTACTATAAGCGTCTGCGAGTGTTCTTAGCTAGGTTTTGTGTCGAAGCACCCCCAATAAATATCGAAAATCGATAATCGAAAAAATCGGGTTATAGAAGTGGTCTGATTTTAATCAAATTTGATACACTCATAGACAAAGACATAAAAAACGATATTCAGAAGTTTCAAGGTTGCAATTCTTACAATAGTGCAGAAAATCGATTTTATATATATATATATATATATATATATATATATATATATAAAAAGGCAAGATGTTTGTGTGTGTGTGTGTGTGTGTGTGTCTGTTTATCTGTCTGTTTGTCCTTTATATAAATCCACAATTTTTATCCAATTCTCACCAAACTTCACACAAATGTTCTTAAGGTTGAGTCTGAACTCCAGGACCATGGATTAGTTTTGAAACTTTCATTACACCCAAGCAACACTGGGTTATACTGCTAATAACAAAATAATCAAGATGTTGATGTTCCATACTACTTCAAATAAAAGATTAGAAAGGACCCCCCCCCCTCCACTCCCCAATCAATACTGGAAAGCTACTAGACTAAGAAACAGATTTTCCTGAAAAATTGTTTTAATAAAAAGATTTTATAAATTTCAACTGACAGTAGTACTGGCTGCTTGGTCAATGGATGCCATTTATTACCATTTACCAAGTTGGGGTTTTATAATGAGATCATACATCTCAAAATGATTACTTATTCAATATTTTCAGTAGGAAAGCTACAATGTTAATATGAGTATTATCTCTTTTTTTTTTCTTTTTTTTTAATTGAAACTGTTCTGACTGTTATTCTATGGCTGTTCAATTTTTTTTTATTTCTGCAGGAGCTGCTTTGACTGCTGGTGAACCAGAAGAACTCCAACAAGTTCTTGAAGAAACAAATGTAAGTCCCTCAAATTCACGTTAAATTCCTGCTTATTTTTGGTTTTGAATATTTTTATTGTAATATTTTTTGAACACATGAAAAACAGCTATTTTTTTTTTTAGATTCTTGTAAAGTTACTTTATAATTTACATAATTTAAGGGTTCTTTTTTGTTTTGGATTTTAATTCTATTTTACAGATTGATGTTTATATAAAAAGATATTACTTATAGGATTTAGAGATCCAGCTAAGAAAATATATATGGAAATGCATTGAAAATCAGAAAGTGGTGGTTATGTATTACTGAGATTATGTCTATTTAGAAATATAAAGATGCTCACATGAATTCCAGCCAGACTCGACATGCGAATACTCAGAATAAATGCTCTTTTTTAAAAAAAACAATGCAAAAATGCAAGTTAGTCAAAACCTGCAGAAAAACTAACACCACCAAAAAAAAAAAACACCCTTGAAAATGGCTAAAGAAATGACTGAAAGAACTTGGAACAATAAAAACTATGGAAAATTTTTTACTCCCTTGCTCTTGCAAAATGGAAAAATGTGCAGATGTTGGAAAAATTAAATAAAAAATTGGGGGACCTGAAGGAGACTACCACCATATTTAAATTTCTTGTTTTTCAATTTTTTTTTTACTTTGTTTCAGTGCAATCTTATCAATTACACTCTAAACTCTTCGACTGACAAAAAAAATTTGGAAAATTTCAATGTTATCAATTTTAGGTTTATGGGGGCTCAGTTTTTCATTCAACATTATAGTAAATCGATCCTCCATTTTGGAACCACTCGCCGGTACAACATTACTACCATCTGTAAATTTGTTGATTATCAATTTTTTTTTTTTTTTCAGTGCAATCTTATAATTAAACCCTAAACTTTCCGATTGACAAAGAAAATTTTTTAAAATTTTAATATTTAAACAATTGTAAGGGGGGAATTAAGTTTTCCATACAACCTTATAGTAAATCGATCCTGTACAATTAACTTTTTTACTTGCGCATATTCAACAACTGAATCTTTGCAAAATTTTTGAATAAAGCCATTCTTAGAGTCTCCAAGGAAGATGCCATTGTAAGAACAGAAAAAAACTTGGAAAAGACAAAAACTAGTAACAACTCATCCCAAGAAAACCAAAACAAAACAACTCCAACGCAAGTGGTTCCAAAATAGAGAATCAATTTACTATAACGCTGTATGAGAAACTGCCCCCCCCCCCCCCCGTTTAAATATTTTAATTTTTTCAAATTTTTTTTTTGATATTCGGAAACTTTATGTAATAATCGATAAGACTGTGCTGAAAAAAGCAAAAAAAAAAGAATTAAAAACAACAAATTTAAAGGTGGTCGTAGTCTCCTTCAGGTCTGCCAAAAAATTAATTAAATCATCCTTGTCTGCCATATTTAATAAAAAATGCTAAAAAGAAAAGTTGTTACCAAATATGCGCACACACACACACACACACAAATGGATGTTTTAGGCACAATGCATATAATGTTTTTATATATATATATATATATATATATATATATGCACATTAAATATGTTTCAAAGGCTGTCATAGCCAGGAGTGATAGTGTGTCAAGCTCCCACTGTATACAAAATGTTTTCATGACATGCATTTCAAATAATCTCTAACAACTAAGTCCAGTTCCATGCTTAAGAATGGACAAAGACAGAAAATTGGTGCCTCATAATCAACTGCTACGGGTAAATATAAGTCCATCTAGCGGAAATAAAACCTTGATTTTAAACCTATGCTGCCTTGTGGGCCCCCAAAGGTAATGTCCTTTATTCTTTTGGATCTTGTTGGTACAGCCTTATAGTGTGGGCTGTGGATTGCATCCATATACTGTCATCAGGCCTGCTCCCTAAAAGGTCACTTCTCAGAACAGACAAGTGGACAGTGCACAGCCTATATATACCATTGCCCAAGTCATCAACAAAGAACCAAATTTTGATTAAACCGAGCACAACATTACACCGGCTCGGAACGAGAAAGCGTGGAACCGAGTTCAAATTCTAGCTGAATTCATTGCATTCACTTACGTGCAAATACCCTTGGGAAAGGTATTAATCCATCTCTTCCTTCCAGTTATGGGTTAAATAACAGAACAGATTGAGTTTTAAAGCCTTGGCTGGCAACCAGTCTACCGCAGAAAGCAATGGCAACCTACTGCGAGATAATCTTCTGCCCAGTCAGTCATGTCTCTTTTGAGACATGATCGCCCAAGCATGTATCACGTATGACACTTAACTGACTGACTGAATGTTAAATAACTTGTAAAAGAACTTTGTGTGTAAGAAGAGTATGTAACCTCTACCATGAACTACATTCATTTCAAACTTTGGCCTGTTAACCACATAAATATTGGTATACTGTCAACTTGTACCATCTTTTCTTTGAAAAATGGCCAACAGCGGTGAAAAGTATTTGGAATATTACACACAACTTTATCAAGTTTCATCCAACATTAAACAAATTATTGAACACCAGGAGAAATTCACCAAATGGTTTAACACTTTACTTATCTATTATATTCAATCAGTTAGTTACGTGATACATGCTTGGGCTATCAATTTGTAACATACATGTGTTAGCACGTGCGATATCCTGTCTTCATCAGCCGCCAACCATGGTTTCAGTGGCTATGGTGGGACTGCCACCCCTGGTGCCACCAGCAGCATTTGCCACCAGGCAGGGTATGAAGATAAACTTGTTGATTGTCCCTCTTGCATATTCTCATAAAGAAGTAAATAAACTGGTCATTCCTCTTTGCAGTTTGTATCGGCAATGAAATTTCCTGAACGCGAAAAATAGGTTGCCATTACTTTCTGCAGTTGGCTGGTTGCCAACCAAGGCTATAGAACCCAATCTGTCCTGCTATTTAACTCATAGCTAGAGGGAGAAGCGATGAAGAATATTTGCATATATGTGAATGTAATGAAGTCAACTGGAATTTGAACTCCACTCTTCAATTTCTCATTCTGAGCTGATATCCACAGCATCACAATATACATTTGATGGATAATCACATCCTATTCAATAAGGATAATAATATTAGTAGAGTCATAATGATTTTACGATAGAGATACGCTACTGATAACACTGCCATAGAAATGCATTGCAGAAAATATAGAAACAGGATTGTCTGTGGTCAGGACATGTATACAAACAGCAGAAAGCTTGTCTATAGATGTAGGAGTAATATTTGAAAATATAATTTAAATATTTGATTTTGTTCATCACTCTTAATTAAGAAATATTCAAAAGCATAACTTTGCATTAAGTTTTCTGTTTTTACTTTGTCATCATTTCAAAACTTGCTATTTTAAATCGAATTCTTCCATGTTATTTGCTATATATTTTCATTGTAGATTTGGTAAAAACAAATTTCTGAATTCTGTTTTTAACAGCAAACTAATTTCGTTTTAGATTCCTCGTCGTTTGATGCTGTCCTTATCGCTGCTGAAAAAAGAATATGAACTCAGTAAACTGCAACAAAAAATTAGTCGAGAGGTGAGAGGTTTTTATGAATTACTTATAAACAGCCTTTGAGATTTGAAAAAGAAATCGCTCGACCGGCGGTTGAAAACGAGGGAAAATTTACTTGCCCCAAAATCATTTTACTTGACTGACTCCATTTTCTTAATAGTCACCTTACGTAAACAGTGTGAATTTTGCTGACGGAAAACAAAAAATGAAATTTTAATTAAAATTTCGAACGTGTTAGAAAGGATTTAAAAAATTTTTAAAAGTAATAAAGAAATTTGATCTTACCTCTTAATAATAGCATAAACATTTTGATGATAAAACTTTGTTTTTATTATTTAATATCATGATATGCTGTTTTTTGGCCGGGGGGGGGGGGCAATTGAGCGGAGGTACCTAAATTCATCGTTTCTTTCTTCTGTTTGACTAGAACCTCTATCTCACAGACAATAAAAAAAAAATAACAAATCTGATTTTCTCAACGATTTTCTATAAAAAAAAATGACTTGTATAATTTGTTTTTTGGTGCGTGATTGAAAGAAGTATGCATATTTTTTTTTCTTTCTTTCAAATGTTGGTTTACTTTTCGTAAGTAGGAAGGAAATTGCTGCTGAGTCAAGGATAATATTCTTCAGAATCAGTTTTTAAAAATCTGTGAGCGTCTTTAATCTGGGTGACAGAGACATTTCAGCTCCACTCTGGAAGCGTTAAACAAATGTTTACACTGACCAGTCATAAATAAGACCAAAGAGTTCAACAACATCATTGTAGGTCATTCTAAGTAACTTGTGAATCTTCAATGGCATACTTTTGGGTTGTAAAAGGAATCAGATTTCCTTTTTCTATATTTGTGAGACACGTTTCATTGCATCGATTTTTAATTGACCGGGCGAGTAAAGCAATAAACTTTAATCGCCCAATTAAGTTTTTAATTAACTGAGTTGATGGGACGAGTGAAATCTCAAAGGCTGATTATAAACGATCATTGCCTAAAAGATATCTGCTGAAAAGGCACAGTTTCATAAAGGGAAGTTTTTAGAATTTTCAGCTGTCGTTCTAACTTTGCATGAATTGCTTTAATAACAAACTCATTGACAAAGCCGATCTTCTTGCACCATTATTTCAAATTGATCTCATCTGAGTGACGATTTGCTTGCCATGAATTAAATATTTCAGGTTGAAGAAAAGGTGAAGAAGCAACATCGGGAGTACATGTTGCGGGAGCAGTTGAAGATCATTAAGAAGGAATTGGGCTTGGAGAAGGACGACAAAGATGCGATTGTTGAGAAATTCCGTAACAGGCTGAAAGTAAGTCTTTTCATCTTTAAACATTAGAATCTTGTATTCCCCAAAGAACATCTCTAATCCCTTTATACTCTCAACTAGCATGGTAGGACGATTTCATAAATTCTTCAAGTTTTGAACACCTGGCCACTTTTGAGGCAAACTTTTTCATTGTTCAATCTCTTTTTAGTATCCTTCATACTAGCTAGTCCTGTGCATGATGATAAACTGCATCCGGCAGCAAGGCCTCTGTTTGGGAGGTCGTGAGGAGCATGGAACCACCTCTTAAATACTGTTGTTCCCAGGTCCACCCTGACCCAGAATGGTAGACCCTGTTAGGGTCCCAATTATAGGCAAATAGTTAACCTCCAAACTGGAGTCAAAATACTATGAAAGTATAAAAATACACTTTTATAGAAATATATACATAAAAATAGACTTTTATGGAAAAATATCCATTTTTTGAAGGAAAAATTTTACCAACAATACATTTTTGAAGGAAAAATTTTTTACCATAACACATTTTTAAAGGAAAAGAAAATTATTCTCAGCAAAATATTTTTTAATACAAAACTAGAAGACATTTTGATTTTTCTAAAATAAAAAAAGAATACAAAAAATTTTCGTTAAAATCCGACTAAGTCAACCTTCTCACTATAACCGAACATTAAAAGAAATATCTTAAAACCCCACCTTTTCGCCATCAACAGAGGTTGATATGCCGTTAAACAAAACTCAAACACAGACCCTTCATACTAGCAAACATTATAACATTCAACATGTTCAATCACCACCCCTATAAATATTGGCTCTCAAAGTGTCACTGTTTCTGGTCAAAGTGAGATTATTTATAGTCAAAATGTCACTGTTTGTGTGACTTCCTGCATTATTTGCAATGGTGTCACCATATATTATGCCAGAATATATATGTGCATTGGGGTGCAGTGGATATCGACTCGGAATGACAAATTGGGGAGCCGAGTTCAAATTCCAGTTGAATTCTTTGCATTCACTTACATGCAAATACCTTTGGGAAAGGTATTAATCCGTCTCTCTCCTCCAGTTATGAGTTAAATAACAGGCCAGATTGGGTTCTATAACCTTGGCAAGCAACCAGTCTACCGCAGGAAGTAATGGCAACCTACTACAGAATAATCTGCTTAGTCAGTCATGTCTCTTTTGAGATATGATCACCGAAGTATATATCATGTATGGCACTTAACTGACTGACTGATATTTCTGAAATGAGGTATGGTAACTATTTACATTGTTCAGACTGTTGACCTCATATTACCATATTCATAACATTTTGGCTGTTGTATTCCCTGGCCTTCTTCATGTATGTTGGAATTTTGAACCAAACCCTTTATTTCATCCATGGGGTAGATTGTTCTAGTTCAACGTGTTATGCCTTTTCTGGATATCTCACTTTCAGATATTTCCCTTTAGTAATTCAACTCTCTAAGCTTTTTGTTCCGTTGTGGCCAGGTATTGAACTCACAACTCTTTGGATCAAGTCACTGGATTACTTCAACCAACACTTTTATACACTGGGCCATGTTTTTTTTTGTCTTTTTTAAACTCTGATTAAGCTCAAGAATTACTGGCTGCAATAACAGCAAAAGACTGTGCATAAATACCATTTCTATCTAAAAGTCAGTGTCTTCCTGAGTCATATCTGAAACTTGGCATTTTGGAAATCACTGTAAAGTGTGACCTTCTGACATGGAAGAGATGTTTAGTTTTATCATTATTCTCATTCTCTTGATCCCTATATAACATTTGAATGTATTGTACACTAGCAGTATAGCCCGGCATTGCTCATGTGTAATGAAAGCTTTAAAACTAATCCGTGGTCCTGGAATTCAGACTCAGCCTAAAGAATATTTGTGTGACGTTTGGTGAGAATTGGATAAAAATTGTTGATTTTTATAAAGGACATACAGACAAAGACACACACACAAACATCTTGCCTTTTATATATATATATATATATATTATCGATTTTCTGCACGATTGTAAGAATTGTCTTTGTCTATGAGTGTATCAAATTTGATTAAAATCGGACCACTCCTTCTATAACCAGACTTTTTTCGATTATCGATTTTCGATATTTATCGTTAGTACCTCGACACAAAACCTCCATAAGAACACTCGCAGACGCTTATAGTACAACTGTGTAAATTTTCAAGAAAATCGGTTCAGCTGTTTCGGAGTCTATAGGTAACGGACACGCACACACAAAGTTCCATTTATAAATAAGTTTAGATTAGATTTTTTTTGTGACATTTCTGTCTTGAACTGCATCTTTGAAAGTGCTGGTTATGACACTGACAAATTGTTCTCTCCAAATTTGTTTCAGGGTCTTATTGTCCCACAACATGTGACGGACGTGATTGATGAAGAATTCAGTAAACTGTCATTCCTTGACAATCACTCTTCAGAATTTAAGTAAGTCTTTTTTCTTTTTTTACTGATCTTGAAAAGCTCTCCAGAAAGTTTAGATAAAAAAGATCCATTTAAGTAAATTCAATTTTTTTCCAGTTAAATGAAAACTCTCAAAAATAAGTTTAGAAGCTGATTCCTGAAATGGTTAATTTTTTTTTATAGACTTGCCTTTGCCAAATTGATCAAAAACTCTTATTCTAGTATTGAAAATCAAATAAAATCACAATTTTTGGATTGTCTGTCGAAAGTGAAACAAGTCAGTTGAATTCTATTAAAACACCACTATTGTTTCTGAGTTACATTGTAGGGCTATCCACGCACACGCTATGTGCTTGATCTGCAAAAAAGCATTCTGTGATTAAATTGCTATTTTGTCTGTTTTTCTAGCTTTCTTACCTCTTGTCTTTCTTCCTTCAAATCTTTTCCCCACCCTCATGTTTCCTTTTCTTTTTCTCCCGCCCTCATGTTTTTTTTTTCTTTTTCTCCCACCCTCATGTTACCATCTCCTCTCATTCTTCCTATTCTCTCTCATCTTCCCTGTTTTTTCTCTCCCACCTCCACCATATTCTGTTCTCCCTCATGTCTATCACACTTAAAATTATAAAGGCTTCTCAGTCAGAAATTGCAACTGATTCCTTTTAAGAATAGCTAGAAATCAAGCATATACTACACACTGATCCTAGGTAGAAAAGTGTAATGGTTGTATATACAAAAAACCAAAACAAACAAGTCTTGAATGTTTAACATAATTATTCAACTGTTTCTTTTTACTCCTCAAATGTATCTTGCCCAGAAATTGTAAATGGAAATTACAAATTTTAAATACAACAGGCATTTTGCTTATTTTTATATATATATATATATATATATATATATATTTAATTTTTTATTTTTTATTTTTTTGTTTTTTTACACTGTTTTCTATCAATGGCAAGAGAAATCTAACAGATTTTTCTGTCTTTCAGTGTGACCCGGAATTATTTGGACTGGCTGACCAGTATGCCTTGGGGCAAAAGCAGTGAAGAGAACTTTGATCTGAACTATGCCCGCAGTATCTTGGAGAGGGACCACTATGGAATGGAAGATGTTAAGAATAGGATCTTGGCATGTATTTTATTATTTTAGAGGATTCTAAACATTCACATTAACACGTGTGTGTGTGTGTGTGTGTGTGTATTTCCTATTATTCCAAGCATTATTTTGTAGTCAGTGACATGCAGAGTTTTGGTTATGCTCAGGGTCAACTCCTTCATTCGATGTCCCTAAGACTCGAGTAGATGTCGGGGCGACTACTCAGGACTGGCTTATCAAAACAGATCCACGTTCACATCGGCTTGTGAGACTGTAGTTAATTTGTACAACAAAATTAACAATTTTAAATTTAAAAAAATAAATTTTAATTTCACTCTTTGAATAGGATGCTCTCCTAGTATGGATACTCATGGTCATTGCTCCTCTCCCCAAGCTACTGTTTGAAGGTACCTGTGTTTGAGGTTTGAGTAGACACCCTGTTGACCACTTGACCATAAAACAGACCAGATCAGACATTTTAAGTATTAGGAAATAATGTTAGATAAAAAAAAAATCATTTGATTCCTAAGGATGAATAGATATATACAAGTATAGGGTAGGTATAGATGGAATAAAATTCCGTATCCAAAGAAACACTATTCTTAAAAAAATGCTCAATACAAAGTAGAGCAAATAATATTTATTTAAAATTTATAACATAAGTATGTTAAAATATTACTACAAAAGAAGATATTTTGTTTTGAGACTTCTTGTGTTTTATCAAGACATGGTGCTGATTGAGAGATGAAAATTTTTAAAAGGTTAAAAACTAGCCAAACCCCGTCAATAGGGAAGACATTGTTATGGAGTCAAACTACGTAACAATGTCTCTCCTATTGAGGGGGTTTGAACCTTTTAATATATATATATATATATATATATATGTATATATCATTCGCAGACAGATCTGTTTCACTGTATCACAGCTCATTAGTACAGTTAAACATCCAATTGCTTCTAGCCAGGATTGAAATCCAACCGAATTGATATCAGTTGGTGATTCTACCTTTGAGCTATGGGTGCTTGGTAGAGGAAGGCAGACTTTAGCATGTTATATACAATGTAAACACACGTCCGTAGCCATGAGTGTTTAAATTCATTACTGAATGAACAATATGTAGATGAGTGAGTAGCTGCTGTTTTTTCAAAGTCTTCCATTCCGCCATTGTGCTCAATCGGGGATGTTAGAGTGTAAATAGTCATCTGGAGACAGATCTGTTTCGCAGCTCATCAGCACAATTAGACATCCAATTGCTTATATATATATATATATATATATATATATATATATATATATTTATTTATTTATTTTTTTTTTTTTTAATGTTTAATACTTAGTTTTTGGTTATGAAACGGTTAGACCAGTGCACATTAGTATTAAAAAGCGTTCAATACAATTATATTGTAGAACTTTTTAATATTTTCCATTTGTAAACGAGTTATTACACGACCTAGGTTTCTACCATAAGTGGTGTCTTGAGGTGATTTTTTTTTTTTTTTTAATAACTCATTTTACCGTTTTTCTTTTTAAGAACGCTCATGTGACAGTTTTTTTAACGCTTACGTGTCGAGAATTTTTGAACGCACAATTTTAAAAATTAAAATGAATTATGGCGTTTTTATCCATGATTGTATGAACCTAAGAGGTATTTCTTAATATGGTTACACTTAGTCATAATTTTCATTCTTTCATTCAACAGTTTATTTTTGTTTGGGAATAGCATAATCTCTAACTTTTCTTCTTGGCACAGTCTACATATTTTATCACTGTTGTAAGGCTTGGCTGTTTTTATCATACTCCACATTATGTCTGGGTCTTTTCCATATTTTGATTTTAATTTCCACACATGGCTAGCCAATTTTGTAGTTTTTTTAATTTTTCTATTTTGATTGTAGAACTGTGATTAAACCACCTGGCTTTAAAGGTGTCTTTGGTTGAACCCAAATTATTTTCTTTTGGCCAATTGGGTAATGCACCTTTGCCTTGTAAATGATTTTTGTGTTGTAGAGTCCTTGAAGTGGACATTTATTTTCGTCCCTGCAGTCGCGAAAATAAATGTCCACTTCAAGAAGAAAAGTTAGAGATTATGCTATTCCCAAACAAAAATGAATTGTTGAATAAAAGAACGGAAATTATGACTAAGTGTAACCATACTAAGAAATACCTCTTAGGTTCATACAACCATGGATAAAAATGCCATAATTCATTTTAATTTTAAAAATGGTGAGTTTAAAAATTCCCTGCCATGTGAGCATTCAAAAAAACATTGTTACATGAGCAATCTTGAAAAGAAAAATGGTATAATCAGTCATTAAAAATTACCTGAAGACACCACTCATGGTAGAAACCTAGGTCGCATAATAACTCGTTTACAAATGGAATATATATATATATATATATATATATAGCTTTACTTTTCTTTCTTCTTTTTTTTTTTTTAAATATGTATATAAAAGTTTCATTAAAAATGACAAACAAGGTATTATTTGAACCTGCATACCCCCTAGAGGAAACTGTCATTAGATCTGGTGTGCTTTTGACCACTAAGAACCTACCAGTCAAAGCAAAACCCAGATAGTGGTTGAGACACCAAAAGTTCACTAGCACCACACAGGGTTTAAAATGTATGAGGTATTTCTGCTATTCCATGTATATGGCAATATGACAGAACCTAAAACCTTTCATTCTGTCTGAAAGAAAAGCTGTACATTTTTATAATTTCTCCTGCTTGACAACTCATCAGTCTTTTGCTTAAATTTCTTTATATTGCATGTCTCTTCAGGTCATAGGCAATCATGGCTCATCTCATATTACTTTTCTTCATTATATGTAAATTGCTGACTTCTAAGGAAGATAGTGGAGTATCTCCCCCATTGTCTTCTCCATGGTTTATGATTCAAAATAGAATTTTTTTTTTCCTAAATACCATGCTCCTCTAAGACATAAGCACTCATGAGTCTCTCCAGATTTATTTTCGCATGATTATTTACCTACTGTTTTTTATTGCTTTCAGGAATTTACTGCTGTCAGCATACTAAAGAAGACTACACAAGGAAAGATTTTGTGTTTCTATGGTCCTCCAGGTGTTGGCAAAACCAGTATTGCCAAATCAATTGCCAAGGCTCTCAATAGAGAGGTAGGTACCTGTGGTTGGTTTGGTAGCTTGAATTTTAAATTGCACACTCTATATTCAAGAAATTTAAACATTGTATTCAAACAATTAAGTTTAGTAAAGAAATAGTTTTTTTTTGTCTTTTTTTTATTCTCATCACACACACACACACTCTCTCTCTCTCTCTCAAAAATGATCAGTGGTCTTGCAGAATGTTGGTAGATTTCTATTACTTTTTTCATTTCCAGTCAGAAGTCCAATTCTTTAACAGAAGTACTCACTTCAATGTTCACAGCTCATATGGCAAAAACAAACCTTAATTTTGTCCTGCTCTCTGCACTCACTTCTGGAATAGCATCCAAAAATGCCAGTCATAAAATATTGTAAGGATACATGGGCCACGTAACAACTGCTTAGACACGTCACTCAATTACTTTTTGTAGCTCGGGCAAGAAGCCCAGGTAGAGGCTAAATCTGTTCTATCTCCCCTTTCCCCAGTAGCTTACAAGCACATGCTGCCATTTCCCTTTGGTAATATCTCTTTCCCAGATATAGAAACTCCAGCTGACAGTTTTCAATTTGGGAAAACCCAAGACTCACCATTTTCAGTTCACAGAATATGTCCTTGCTTGGGATATAGATGAATCTGGCCCATTTCAGCCTGGAGTCCTAAACATGGCTTCTCCAAAAACACAGAAGTATCTTCATATTATATGTAAGACCTGTATTTTCATTCTTATTTGCACTCTGCCTTGCTGTGTTGATATATTATTCTCTGCATGGAACACACACACACACATATATATATAGTTTTGTGATGAATTGTTTGAACATTATTTTTTATCGATACTCATATTTAAGTAGATAATCTGTTTTTAATTAAACAGTATTATATATTTATATCTACTGGCCTGATTATTTACGGTAAATTTTTATTACGAAAATGTGTCATTTGGCAGGATTCGAACTGTTATATAGGCTTGATTAAAACCTCATTTAGACTGAAGGTCATTCGTGGTCGAGCGGTCTAAGACATTACCAGATCAAATGGTAGTTTCCCCTATGTAGATAGGGGTCACAGGTTCAAATCCTGCCGAATGACACACATTTTCGTAATAAAAATTTATCGTAAATAATCAGGCCAGTAGATATAAATATATAATACTGTTTAATTAAAAATAGAATATCTACTTAAATACAAGTATTGATAAAAAAAAATAATCTTCAAACAATTCATTTCAAATTGTTGGTTGTTTATAACCAAGTTTCGTTAAAATTTGTTAATTTCCGTAATATAGTTTTGTGTATGTCTTAGTGGTATAAAAGTCTCTTTGAGAACAAAGCATGTTTCTCATTCCTTTTCTTTTCAACTATACTACTCTCTCTGTGAATTACAATTTTATATCGCAGATTATAATGTTGTGGAGACAAACGCACCTCTTCAGAATATGACTTGCACTCGTTCAAATAGCACATATACTGATGCCGAGAGTCACCAAGAGAGAGCTAACTGGGAGTGAGCCTTATATGTTTACTACAGAATTCATTAATACTACATGACTCCAAGCAACATATTCATAACGTTACCTTCATTCAATGGAATGAAGACATATCAGTGGCAACAATTTGAATTCACACAATAAAGAAAAACATAATTCTTTTTGTTTTACTTTGCATAAATAGCTGGCAAAGAAAATTCAAAATTCATGGAAAAGAATTTCATGGAGTTGGCATATATTCATGAGGTGATGCAGGAGTTGATAAATTCCAAATGTGGATGATATCCTGCTATTATGAAAGAAACAACTTTTCCTTTCCATGTATGAAAATAATACACGATGTGAGAATTGAAGAAATTTATTAAGCAGCTATTACAACAAATGCAGTGGAAGCTGATTGAATATTGAGAACATTTGTGGGCAATCCTGGGAAAGCAAGAAACAGACAATGCATCAATTTCATTTTTTGCTGGACACTGTCTCTAACTCAATTAGTGAATTTAATTAATCTCAAAAGAAAAAAATTACATTCCTACTGTACTTCAGAAGGTACAAGGCCATTTTCAGAATGTCAAGGTTGGTTGAATGAAAAGAAAATGTATTCTGTTATGAAAATTGTGTCCTGCTGAACACGAAAAATGTCTGAATTTCATTTTACTGAATACCCCAGACAAAGTGTCATTTAAACAAAACAATGTCAATATTATCAAATTTTTTTTGGGAAAAAAAATGTTTTTTTTATGCACGTTAGCAGTACATAAATCTTACTAAGGACAAAGATGAAGATTTTTTTCACATATGCTGATAACGTAAGTGTAAGAAATTTAAACTGGATAATCTATCCCCAGACAGATTTAAATGTCTAATATTCATAAAAGTTTAACATCAAGCAATGATGTGGAAATATGCTCTTGAATTCTTACAAAAGTTAAGCAGGATTTAAAGTTAATACAAACTGTTGAAGAAGAGTGCCAAAAAATTGTTAATTTAAGGCAAGATGCAGCAGAAATGAAACAAACTGGCATGTCAGTAGTACAAGTAGTTTAACAAAAGGCAACAGTAGCAAAAGAAAAAATTCAAAAATAAAAATATTGCAAAACTTAGCTTTGGCTGTGCTATGCTTCATTTCAGAAAGGACTATCCATTTAAAACTAAAAAATGTTTTAATCGTGGTGGGGAAGGGGGAGTCAAAAAGGAAATATGCAAATTAGCTTCCAGCTAAAAAACAGGAAAGTTCAAATAATAGTGGTCCTGAGTATGACGGTAAACTGTATCCAGCAGCAAGGCCTCTGATTGGGAGGTTGTGAGGCGCATGGAACCACCTCTTAATTGCTGTTGTTCCCAGGTCCACCCTGACCCGGAGTGGTAGCACCTGTTAGTTTCCCAGCTATGGGCAAATAGTTAACCCCCAAACTGGGGTCAAAACACTATGAAAGTATAAAAATACACTTTTAAAGATATATAAATACACTTTTATAAAAAAAAAAATATATACATTTTTGAATGAAAGTATTACCAACAATACATTTTTTGAAGAAAATAAAAAATTACCATTACACATTTTTGAAGGGGAAAAAAAAATTATTACCAGCAATACATTTTTGAATAAAAAAACTAGAAGATATCTTCAGTTTTCTAAAATGAAATAAAAATAAAAAAATTTTCATCAAAATCTGACTAAATCAACCTTCTTACTATAACCAAACATTAAAAAAAAATATCTTTAAACTCTATCTTTTTGGCATTAAATAACCCACAAAGGTTGATATGCCATTAAACAAAACTCAAATAATAGAAAATTTGTGACAGTAAAAATGACTAAGGCTACGGTGAGATTTCAATTGGACACTGGTAGCAATATTTCAATTATTAATGGACAAATTTGAAACAGAATTGTCAAGCCTAATTAAAAAAAAACAAAAAAAACAGATGTTTACATAAAAAATTCCAAATTGATTTTACTAGTTGTCGATTGGTTAGAATTATTTGAACTGTGGAATTGGCCAGTTAATTCACTTTGTGGAAAAATTTTTCTCCAGAGAAAAATTTTGCAGTTAAAGAAACACTGGATAAAGTAAAAAATATTCACAAATATTTTTTCAGAGAAGTTGGGAAAATGTACAAAGCCATTTTTCAAATTAAAAGAAAATGTGATATCAGTTTTTAAACCTAAAAGAAAGATACACTCTGCTGCATTGGAGTCTATTAACACTAAACTTAATAGGTTAGAAAATTGTAGATTCTTGAAAAAATAGATTATGCAGAATGGGCCACGTCTGCAGTTTATATTGGAAAGAAAAATAATCTTCCTTTATGTCAAGATTTTTCGATTGGGTTGAATGGCTGTCTTCTGCCACATGTATACCCCTTACCAACTCCAGTGAATATATTTACCAAATTAAATGGTAGTCTTTTAGATCATCTCACCCCAAGCAAGGCATTCTACTGCCACTGTTGCGCAGGGGGTTACATAGAGGAAAGTGATGAGAAAGAAGGGTTAGTTATGGGAAATGTCAGGAGGAGGGTAACAGGCAGATGAGAATACTGAAGATGAGGGTGGAGTAGATGAAAAAAGAGCTTGAGAGAATGGATACGAGTTAGTGAGATAGGAGATGTCTATTGATCTTACATTTAAATTCCTGGAGATTGTAACTGTCGAGGAAGCAAGTGCAAAAGTCTTTGGTTAGCCTTAAATTTCTTAAATCTGCAATCATTGAATATGACGTATGAATTTATTTCTTAGTTTAATCATAGACATGAATAATGCCAATAAAAACAGCACAGAACTCAAGAATACTTGGAATTTGTATATTAGATCTAATATTTATTATGACCCTTTTCATAATCTAAGATAATTGCATTTAAAATGTGTCCTATCATTATGGTACACCATATATGATACCAAGTCTGCAAAATATTATTCAGAGGAATATGTTATACATAAAGGAAAACTCAATACATTATCTAAAGTGATTATAAACTATAATTTGAAACCAAATGAAAGAGTGGTCTGGAGAAATGAGCATATACACTCATCGAAATAAATTATAATTTATAACCACTTTAGATGATGTGTTCAATTTTTCTTTTTACATACATATATATATATATATATAATATATATATGTGTTTATGTGTGTGTGTGTGTGTGTATATATATATATATATATGTATGTATAATTCAAACCTTCATCCTCCCATATACTAAGGAAATGCCACTGTTAGTGTGTCTTACCACTTGACCCTAGAAGGTATCATAGCAGATAAGGTCTACAATTAAGTCTTATATACATGTTCTCCTGAATATCTGCTGGAAGATAGGTATTTTCCAAACAAGATTTTTGAACATTTAGGCCAGTGGATAATTAAAATGTACTGTTTAGTTATAGAAAAAACAGACTATCCACTCATTTACAAGTATCTATTAAAAATAATGTTCAAACAAATAAATTTAAACAAATAAAAACATATATATATAACAAAGGTTATATGAAAAAGAAACAAATGAAATTAGCTAGGCTTTATAGCCAAACATATTTAAAAAAAAAAAAAATTAAATGTTTAAAATTTTACTCCCCCCTCTTCTTTGTGTGCATGTGTAATTAAACCTTACTTTATTCTGTTGAAGTTCTAAAGTTTGATTAATTTTCCTAGGATGTCACACAAATTTAGCAAAAGGTCAAGTTTTGTGTGGGATTTCAGCAAAATTTGCTCTAGCTTTTTCAGCAATTATCTGAGTAATGATTGCCAAGGAGGAGGTACTGCTGGGGCAATAGACTCTTGGGGCTTCACCATGCACACTGTATATGGCTATTGGGTCAAAAAGTAAGATTTGCATGCCAAGTTAAAGTTCCCACCAAGTCTGTTGCATTCACTTTTGTGCAAATACTCTTGGTAACATATGAATCTATTTTTTTCTTCCCTTAGATTTTTTTTCTACCCCTAGTTTTTTTTTCTTCCCCAGGTTTTTTTTCTCTTAATTTTTTCTTCTCCTAGTTTTCTTTCCTTA
This sequence comes from Ascarosepion bandense, assembly GCA_037127315.1. Classification (NCBI taxonomy): domain Eukaryota; kingdom Metazoa; phylum Mollusca; class Cephalopoda; order Sepiida; family Sepiidae; genus Ascarosepion; species Ascarosepion bandense. The sequence continues at coordinate 2,588,676 of JBBBDQ010000346.1, read as the reverse complement.
TCCTAGTTTTCTTTCCTTATCTTAGTTTTTTTCCTTCTTCTAGTTTTTTTTTCCCTTCTCCTAGTTTTTTTTCCTTCTAGATTTTTTTTTCATCTCCTAGTTTTGTTTTTTCTTCTTCTCCCCCTGGTTTTTGTTTTTGTTTTTGTTTTTTTTTTTCGTTTCTCTGTTTTTTTTCCTACTTCTTCTCTTTTTACCTACTTTGAAGTTAACCAGTCTAGGAGAAAGACTACTGCATTCAAAACTAATGGGGTGTAGAGACAACTTCATAAAAATGTACTTGTTCAGAAACCACACCCACAGTATTCATTATGGTATGGCTGTGTCGCTTTATTCCACTAGGGCATCTACAGGACACTCATACATACACTGTACAACTATTACCAGCAAGATGATTTATTTAGGATGTAATCTTCAAATGAACTTTTAAGAGTCTGGGTGTGTGTATGTATCTTTCAATGCCAGATTAACCTAGTAGCAAATGCCTTGAGTCCCACATTTTCAAGGGCCTCACATTAAATACCTTCATGATGTCTGGTGAAATTGACATTTTACGATTTGGCAATGTTGATGTTGGGAATTTCATCATTAATTAATATTTCAGGTAACATATTGAGGCTGTTAATTCAGTTCAAATATATTTTGAAAACCATTTGCCTTATTTTTCTGGATTTGAGGGTGCATGAGTGTGGTATAATGAATAGCAACTCCATATGAAAAACTGGAAAGCAGGGTTCAAATTTCAGTCAGGTTCATTATATTCACTTACAGGCAATTAGAATCAGCAAAGGTACAAATTCATCTCCTCCTGTTATATATCGCCGTACGACGACAAAACAACAAACACGCATATATAAAAATATAAGGTTATATTTTTATTAATGACAACGAACCGTGTGGAATAGAGAACAGGAGAGTGAGAGCGCACATAGAATGGGTTGATGGGAGTGTAGTCTTGCCTGTGGTGTTTCTCTGCTTCCACTGGCCGTTCTCTGCTGGCGAATCCATGTGTCGAGGTCTTTATATAGTCTTCTAGAACCGGGACTTTCCTTCCGGTCCTGCCTCGCCCACGCAACACCCACGTAATTCCCAGAGACACCTGTTCTGTTTGCCTCTGTAGTCATTTCCGCCGCTGTCAGAAATAAGGTCAAACGACATCCGCTCCGGCCTCAACAGGATGTATTTCACAAACACCTGTCTTGTCGTTTCGCCGACCCCTTCACCAACGGGAAACACCATCGCTTGCATCACTTCCTCGGGTGGGGCCAGATTGTTATATTACACTCCAATTGTGAGTTAAATTGTGAGACTTGAATCGGGGGAAAAAAATCATTATTTTCAAAAATTGTCAATTCATTTGAAAAAAAAATACACTTAAAATTTTAAATATATTTTTGCTTTAAATACCCACAAAGGGTTGATTAAAATATAAAAAACAATCTGGGGTTGATCAAAGTTAACCGTCTAGGGCCATTCGTATCATATTTGATACAGTATGAAAACAAGCCTTGAAAAAAATATTTTCCTGAAAAATTTTTTAAGAGAAATATTTTATAAATTTCAAATGAAAGCAGTACTGACTGCTCAGTCAATGAATACCAAATGTTTCCTTATAGGGAAATACTGTATCAAATATGATACGAATGGCCCTAGAGGGTTAAACATAATTTATGATTTAATATTCACTTGTATTTTTTTTTCTTTAGTACTTCTTTTTAATATGAACTACAGGTCCTGGGCTTGTTTAATCCAACCCTAGCAGCCTTTCATTGTTACATTATCTTTGAGGCAAGATAAGGAGAGTTCAGTGTGTGTGTGAAAAGGAGTCCAATGTGTACACACACACACACGTGTGTAAAAAGGAGGGTCTGGTGTGCGCGTTTGTTCATGTAAAAAGAGTCCAGTCGGAATGCTGCTGTCTTGTTTTTTTTTTCATGCTTATTTTCTGAGATAGATATAAAATCTTGAAATTTGTTTTACTTCAGTATTTCAGATTCAGTGTTGGTGGCATGACAGATGTGGCAGAAATCAAAGGGCACAGGTAAGAATAACGAGTTGCTCATTCTGATTCAATCATAGACACCTAGCAACTGGTAAAATCCAGATTTAGTCAAATAATTTCTGTCTCAATTTTCTCCATGTTATGGGTATGATGGTAAACTACATCTGTCAGCAAGACCTTTGATCAGAAGATTGGAAGTTTTAAGAAGCATGGAACTACTTCTTAATTATTGTTTTTGTTAGGGTCCCAACTATGGGCAAATAATAAAACCCCAATCAAAAACAAAACACTTTGAAACCATAAAAATACATTTGTTATATTTTATTTATGTGTCAGTCTTATCTTTACACTTCCATTTCATTCAAGAATCTTCTTCGATATGCTGTGCTCTTTCGAGAGATAGGTGATCATGGCCCTCCGCAATTTCCTATCTCATTTTCTCCCTTTGCTAAGGCTTCTGACGCTGTTCTACCATCCATTCAGACAAGCTTTTCAGATAGTGTCTTGTTGCCTTCCCTATCTCTCTTGCCCTCAATATGCCTCATGAGGTTTGTTTTACAAGCCCTCTTTCCTCATTGTGTGTCCAAGGAATTTCAGCTGTCCTGTTATGATTTGGATTTTAAGTGTTCTTTCTGTTACCATTTCCTTAGACTGACTTGTTGCATATTCAGGCTTACAGCTATATCACATTGAACCAACTGTTCCTGTACAATCACTGAAGTTAAACAATGTCAAGCCTGGTCAGTACCTAGATGGGTGACTGCTTAGGAACATCAGGTTCTGTAAGCTTGGTTATGCAGCAGGTGTAATTGATAATGGATCAGAATTGTTTATTGGTGAGCCAAATTCCAATTCTATTTTGGTGCATTATTTTCACCTATGTGCAAATACTCTTGGGGAAAAATATGAACCCACCTCTTCTTCCCTCAGGTATGAGTTAATTAGAAAGACTTGTATCACTAAATTGTAATTTTTTTTGAGATAACAATCTAAAAATATTTTCTGGCCTTAAATAACCTGCAAAAGTTTTTTTTTTTTTTTTTTTTTTTTTCCCTCATCCTTACTAAGCAGTAGTTAGTTAATTCCATAAACACTAGAGACCAGCATTTCACAATGTCTTGAAAACTTTTATTTGTCTTGACGGTGATCAGTGTAAGTTTTATAAAGCTGTATAAGTAAATCAAGAATATTGAAAATGGTAATAAGAAAATATGCTTCAAGAAATTTAGATGAGGAATGTTTTTTTTTTCTTTATGAGAAATGGTCGGGTTATTGATATTTTTTCTCAAAGATTAAATTTTAAAAAAAAAATCATTTTTCAGGAGAACGTATATTGGTGCTATGCCGGGAAAGATCATTCAGTGCTTAAAGAAAACTAAAACAGAAAATCCTTTGATCCTTATTGATGAAGTGAGTAATTTCTTTCATCTCATCTTTTTTTTTTTTTTCTCACTCTCAGTAATATTCATTTTGTACAAGGCCCAAGAACCACTCAATGTAAGGCGTTAAATAGTAAAGAACACAACTGAAAGCAAGGTAATAATGCCACCATAACACAAGGCACCACAGAGAAGGAAAAGACTTTAAAAGGAATCGAAAACCAAATATTAAACTGAAACAAGGGATTTGTGTTGCTGTGGATATCTGCTCAGAAAGAGAAATCAGAGAGCCGAGTTTGAATTCCAATTGAATTCCCTGTATTCACTTCCCTTCAAATACCCTTGGGAAAGATATTAATCAGTCTCTTCCCTCCAGTTATCGGTTAAACAACAGCACAGATTGAGTTCTATAGCCTTGGCTGGCAACCAGTTTACTGCAGAAAATAATGGCAACCTACTGCGGGATATTCTTCGGCCCAGTCAGTCATGTCTCAAAAGAGACATGATCGCCCAAGCATGTATCACGTATGGCACTTAACTGACTGACTCATGTGGATCGGGGAAGATTGTGAACCGGACGATAGGTGAACCTGATCTAAAATTATTGAGAGGTGGTGGGTAAATAAATAGTAAATAAAATTTCAGTTTTAAGCAGAGATGTTAGTTGATAGGAACCAGAAACCCAATCCTAAACAGAAAACTAAACATCTACTCTTGTTCAAAAGACAAGGGAGGAATGTTGAACCAGATGATAGATGAACCTATTTACTCCTATTGAGGAAGATACAAAAAAATAAAATGAATAAACAGTAAATTAGATTGAGTAAATCTAGCAATTGTGGCAGGCGTCTCCAAGACAGCATGAGGGACAAACTATGTATAAGAAAAGTGCTTTGAAATTTTTGAGGAAGTGGGTAATAAATAACTTTATCAAGTGTTATAGCCAGAAAGTATTTTTTTTTTCTCCATATTGAAACTGTTAATGTCTGCTGGATTTGAAATTGGCCCACTCCTCAGACTGGCTTCATATTTGATATCACTGATCATCACAAGAAAATATGCTTCAAGAAATTTAGATGAGGAATGTTTTTTTTTTCTTTATGAGAAATGGTCGGGTTATTGATATTTATTCTCAAAGATTAAATTTAAAAAAAAAAATCATTTTTCAGGAGAACGTATATTGGTGCTATGCCGGGAAAGATCATTCAGTGCTTAAAGAAAACTAAAACAGAAAATCCTTTGATGTGCGTTGTGGTGCATTGGGTATCGGCTCTGAACGAGAAATCGGGGAGCCGAGTTCGAATTCCAGCTGAATTCATTGCATTTACTTACGCGCAAATACCCTTGGGAAAGGTATTAATCCGTCTCTTCCTTCCAGTTATGGGTTAAATAATAGGACAGATTGGGTTCTATAGCCTTGGTCGGCAACCAGTCTACCGCAGAAAGCAATGGCAACCTACTGCGGGATAATCTTCTGCCCAGTCAGTCATGTCTCTTTCGAGACATGATCGCTCAAGCATGTATCACGTATGGCACTTAACTGACTGACTGATCATCACAAAAGCAATATTAGCACAAAGTGGTATACAATTTAATAGAGAGCGAGAAAAAAAAGAAAAAGGAACTACTCTAAATGCACTAATTCAAATCCAACAGCCATTGAGTCTCAATGTGAATAAAAGAAAGCAAACTTTCTAGCCACAGAATCTAATAAGGTTTATTACCTCTTCTTGCACTTTTCTTACACACAGGATTCGTCTTCTATTCCAACCTGTAGATGCTTACCATAAAGAGGTGAAATGCATTGTCTCTACAAGCTTTTCTTTGTTTTACATTTGAATTTGCAATCACCATTAGTTCATACCAAGATTTTGCTGGATCAAGTCACTAATGTGCAAGGACTTGTTTAGAGCATGCAATTTTTATTTAACCCATATCTCCTGGCATTAGTTCATAATTATAGATCATTATTTATCTATAATTATGGATGTGCGTTATGGTGCAGTGGATATCGACTCTGAATGACAAATTGGGGTGCCGAGTTTGAATTCCAGTTGAATTCCTTGCATTCACTTATGCACAAATACCCTTGGGAAAGGTATTAATCCGTCTCTTTCCTCCAGTTATGGGTTAAATAATAGGACAGATTGGGTTCTATAGCCTTGGCTGGCAACCAGCCTACTGCAAAAAGCAATGGCAACCTACTGCAGGATAATCTTCTGCCCAGTCAGTCATGTCTCTTTCGAGACATGATCACCCAAATCGTGTATCATGTATGGCATTTAACTGACTGATTGATTTTTAGTGCAAGTCATGGTCAGAACTGGAGGCCTATTTTAATTCTTATTCCAGTGGGAGACAATATTTTAGTTTGGGTTTGCAGAAGTTTGTTGCTGTAGAAATTAAAAGAAAAAAATTACTGATTCAGTGCATAATTAAACTGGTTTGAAAAGTTAATCCTATTGGTATATTTTTCTCTTTATTAAGGATTTATTACAATTAATCTGAGGTGTGGTAGAAATTCTTTAATTTAAGCAAATGTATATAGTATTTTCTATTTTAGAAATTTATACATTTAATTTTTTTTTTTTAAATCTTAATTATTTGTATTTTGTTTTTATTTTTACTTTTATTTTATTTCATTTTATTTTTTTCTCTCAGGTAGATAAAATAGGCAAAGGTTACCAAGGTGACCCTGCATCTGCTCTGCTTGAACTTCTGGACCCTGAACAAAATGCCAACTTTTTAGACCATTATTTAGATGTTACTGTTGACCTCAGTAAGGTAAGTGTTAGATCTACATGGACACTAACTGCATTTAGATCAGCAGCAAGAGGTTTAGCAACCCTGCTGGTTAAGAGTTACAATCTTGGAGCTGTATTTAAATTCTGAAATTTTTCCATCGTCAGTTTTTGTATCAGGTGCCTAATGAAGCCTTGTCACCTTGAACAAGAAATTGCTGTTACTATTCCCTTCTTTTATATATTGTATCTGCTTTTGACACTTGGTAGCCAAGCATAGTTTTCTTTTTCCTGAAAAATGAGTCAGTTTGAACATTCTTGTCATTGGTACCTGTGAGAAATTTTTAATCATTTCACCCCAAACATGTTGAGAATTCCACAAGAACAGGGACGGTACAGGGAGTGAAAAAGAACAAGGAGACTTTAGTGAGGAAAAGGCCAGGATTCGGGAAAACAAAAATTTTTTACATTATTCTTTTTAGAAGTAATCTGTATTTGCATAACAGGCACAAAGATGGGTAGGCAACAAAAATTGGAAGGAATAAGGAGTATAAGAAGATACAGGTAAAATGTGAGAGAACAACACAGGCATGAGATCATAATATTTGATTGGAAGGGATAAACCAAGGGTAGGGGAAAAGTGAATGAAAGATGTTAGATTAACATTTTTTCTTTTCTTTTTTTTTCTTTTCTCTTTCTTTTTCTTTTTTCTTTTCTTTTTTCTTTTTCCTTTTTTTCTTCTTTTTTTCTTTTTTCTTTTCTTTTTTTTAAATTGTTTCACCCAAGAAAGGTAATAAAGCCACTAAAGCAAATGGGGGTTACGGATTGTGAAAGAATATGAGAAAAATACTAGGGAGTGAAAACAATAAAAGAACAGAAATTAAGACACAAGATAACATTGCATTTAAATTTTTAAAAGCTCAAGCTACACTGGAAAGCAAGAAGGTGGAAGAGTTTCATAAGTGAGAAAAGAAGCTGTTAACATAAAACTTAGTTACATCTAGCCAAATCGACTGCAAAATTATAAAATCTCACTGAGAATTGAATAGTGTGCTTAATTTCATAAAGTCTACATGCAATAGAGGAAAGTTCATTGGAACAATTACCATGATAGTATTTATAGAAACCGAATAAACAAAGCCAGATATGCCTTCAACACATTGAGACCTATCTGGAGAACAACAGCCCTCTCACTCTGCAACAAGATTTGGATTTTTAATACCAATGTGAAGTCGAGCCTACTTTATGGCTCAGAAACATGGAGGGTGACCAAGACCAGCACCCACAAACTTCAGACATTTACCAACAGATGTCTCAGAAACATTCTCAACATCAGATGGCCAGAGAATATCTCCAGTGAACAATTATGGGCCAAAACCGAACCAAACCAAACCCCAGTGGGGATTGAGGTCAAGAAGAGAAAGTGGAACTGGATTGGCTACACTTTACGGAAGTCTACATCCAACATCACTAGACAGGCTCTTGACTGGAACCCTCAAGGAAAGCGAAAAGCGGGTCGCCCAAGACAGACTTGGCGGAGGAGCATTGAAGCTGAGACGAGCACTGCTGGAATGGCATGGGCCAAGCTGAAGAGGACCAGCCAGAACCGAGTGCGTTGGAGGAGTGTCGTTGCGGCCTTATGTTCCCCAAGGAATCAAGTGGCATAAGAAGAATTTATAGAAACGGCAAAGAGAAGCTAGGTTCTTGTAGTGAGAAAATAACTGAAGCCAAGATGTCAGGTCACAGCAGATTCTACTTTGTACTGAAAGTGATAACGGAGATATTGAGAAAATATTAAAGAGACACATGATAATGAATAATTTTTGTCGTCATTATTTGGGATTCCTCATGGGTTCAATGTTACTGACATTTTTATCTTTTTCTTTTTCTCAGGTTCTCTTCATTTGTACAGCCAATGTAACTGAAACCATTCCTGAACCTCTGCGAGACCGAATGGAGATGATTGATGTGTCCGGCTATGTTGCAGAGGAAAAGATGAACATTGCCAAAGTAAGCCGATTTTTTTTTTCCTCTTGTTTCACTCCAAGTGTAAAGGAAGAAATATCTAGGATCTCTTTAGTATGTCTTTGCTCTTCCCAATGTACAAAACTGCATTCGACCATTTAACGATCTATTTCTTTTTTTTCTTTCTATTACCCTGTTTGACGGCATGAGCTAACACCCAAATTTGCATTTAATAATACGTAATATTGTAAGCATACCCCAGGGTCCTCTCTCAGCCTTTCACCAACTGAACAATGTTTCTATTCTCATTTTCACTTGTGTGTACAAAAATCAATAATGTTCTGGGGGATTATGTTTCTAAAGAAAACAAAAGCGGAAATGGATGTCATGGTGCAAAATGAAAACTTTTGTTTCCAGTATATTTAGTTGCTTATTCACATTCACTTAATTTGATGAGTGACACTTAAGACAACTTCTGTCATGACAGACTAAAGGACCTGCTCTTTCCTCCACTTGTGACAATCCTGAAATCAACGTTCTTATAAGTAGAAATATAAAAATGTCATGTGAGGGTTAGAATTTAAATAAACAGAAAATTAAAACATGGTTTAAAAATTTTGACTCTGGCTTCAGAAGGGTCAGTCAGTTAAGTGCCATACGTGATACACACTTTGGGCGATCATGTCTCAAAAGAGACATGACTGACTGGGCATAGTAGGTTGCCATTGCTTTCTGTGGTAGATTGGTTGCCAGCCAAGGCTATAGAACCCAATCTGTCCTATTATTTAACCCATAACTGGAGGGAAGAAACGGATTAGTACCTTTCCCAAGAGTATTTGCGCGTAACTGAATGCAATGAATTCAACTGGAATTCGAACTTGGCTCTTCGATTTCTCGTTCCGAGCCAATATCCACTGCACCACAAAAGGGTACTAATCCTAAAACAGAAATTGGAAGAAGGAAATGATAAACTGTGTTTATAGCTGGTCAAGTAAGGTTAACATATTTTCAAGTGCAGATATCAGTGCCAAAATACCTTTCAGCCAGAACAGAGTTGGTTTGCTGACAGCTATCGCTTGAATATGTTTTATGAACTACACCTGGTTGGTCACAGTGTTAGTACAAGATCTGAAAACTGGTAAGAGTGAAATTAATTTGAAGCTGAGGACTAGGGAGAAATCAGAAGTCCATTTTCTGTGACAATTGTCTGCAATTTTTATAATCATTGTTATCTTGAATATCTGGTGAGGAACCTTTCACCAGTATGAAAGCCATCTGGTTAATTTAAGGGGATATGGAGACAATGAAATCTGAGAAGTGAGCATTGTAAATTGTTATTTTTTTTTTTAATGCCTGGCCAGGTAAAGTGAAGTCGTTAATCATTGTTATAAGGAAAGATTTCTCCATATAAGCCAATATGCATTTAACTTGGCAGTCATTTTCCATAAGAGAAGCAAATAGACCAGATCCAATGATGCAGATACATTGTTGATTTTATATTTGTTTTCTTGCAGGCACAAAGTATACATTCCAGGCTAGGTTCAGTTAGTGCAGCACCTGTGACATGTTACAAAGGGGCCCTTAATTTAAAAAATATACATAAATATTAAATCATAAATTATTTACTTGTACAATGATAGAGCTTATACTAGAGGTAAATATTTAATTATACTTTTAACAGCTGGAAAAATAAGGCAAAAGGTTCTAATGAGATGCTTTAATAGATTTAAAAATGACTGTCTACTCTCATATTTGAAGCACACCCATCTACTTAGGTGGCTAGCTAGTCCCTGTCATGGACTTCATCTCAGGCACATTGGCATTGAAAAAAACATCTACAGGGCCCAGTTATGCTTGATACTGCAACTATGCTGAGCAGACTTTAGTTTCTGGGAGAAAACACATAATCTCTCATTATCAGCAGTTTTAACACTCAGTCACGATGACTTGTAACTTTGTGCTAAGCACAAAACTCTACAATTTCAGAACAATTTCACTCACAAGGCTTGGGTTAAACTGTGGTATGGTTTTCAGGCACTTTCCAAAGGTGCCACACACATCCCTAGACTAATAGCATCAAGAAATAACTTTCCTTACAAATTGACCCTGGAGAGATTTGAACCTGGGTGTCATGCTTGGAAAGTTAATGATTCTAATTACTCAGCTACGTAGATTTTATAGCCTTGATATTAGCAGAAATTAATATTTAAAACTACAGTTCCCCTTAGATGTAAACGTGCATATTACCAGATTGTAAAATCCTATTTAATGGACAGCTTGAAAATTGTTAATTTGAAAAATGTGGAATTTGTAGCATTTGCCATTTCCACTGCTAGGTGAATCCAGCACTGGATAAACTCATAATTGTTAATTCCAATCTCAAAACAGGAAAAATATTTGTCTTTTCTACTTTTTCTTTTTTATTTTCTCCCTAATATCTTATTGCTCTTAAATTTTTACCTTTCAGTCATATCTTGTTCCTCAAGCCCAGAATAATTCAGGTGTCCTTGGTGACGTAGTGGACATCAATGACGATGCCATGAGACTGCTTATTAAATGTTACTGCAGAGAAAGTGGAGTCAGAAATCTGCAGAAGCAAATTGAAAAGGTACGAAGACACCCCCACCTCATCCTTTAATTTTTTTTCTTCATACTACAGAGACTTTTTAATTCCTTTTACTCCAAGCAAGGTGATAATGCCACTAAGATGCAATCATCTACTGGGAGTGAAAGAGAATAAAAAGACTTTAGAAGAAACCAGAAACCAATCTTAAACAAGAGATAAACCTCTATTTTTCTCTTCAAAAGACTGGGGAGGAGTGCTGCATAAAACTATTTTCAATAATCTCTCCAAAATTTCATGATCTGTCAAATTGGTATTTCACTTCCTCCACATAATTCAGAAGCTTACATCTCTTTGCATAGTCGCCATTAACATACTGTTTCAGACAAACCATTCCTTAGCTGTTTGAGATTATATATACACTTTAAATAATTAATTTTATTCTTTAAGAGGGAAAATTGCATATAGATAACAATTCTCTGTATTTAATGACAGAGCAGAAAAATAATTTCATAAGTGATTTTTCTTTTGGCTGGCCAGTTTCATATACTGTGAAATATAGTCATCAAGTGACTAACACAGCCTGTTGCATTTAAAGTTTCTTTATACCCACCAAGACAAATGCAAAATCTCAGCAGCTAGTATTCTTATATATATATATATATATATATATATATATATATATATATAGTATATTGAGGCAGTAAGTAATTTTCTAAACATATGCTATTAAATATAAGAGACAATGTATGTCTATTATGTTTAATCATGAGCTATTTTAAACGTCGTATTTTTGCTTCATTTCAGTTGAAAATAAAGACAAAAATTCTCCAACATTTGAATAATTATTTATTGGTTTTCTTCTAAGCTTTCGGCTCACATGAGCCATCTTCAGAGAGGTTGTTTAAACTAAAATATTATAAAATCCACCATCACCGACAATTTTATTTTGTGTTGACATAAAACTCCGCTTGGCAACAGCAATAGTTACCAAAAATAATAAATGCAGTTCTTAAGTTTGCGATGCGGTTTTATGACGTCACACCGCGGGATAGCACGAAATGACAACAAAACCATGTAGTCAAATGCAATGTAATATGTTATTTCCTGTTTTAAAGTTGATTTTATTGAGTGTTGGTTGTTTCGATATGTTGTACATGGCCTCCAATATCTGCAGGTTCCTCTTACTGTGTGTATGAGTAAGGATCACCATATTGTTGACCAAAATCTGTCTGATATTACCTACGTTTATGTGTTTCAGAGAAATGTTGTTTAATAGTACTCTGATCAGAAAGATGACATGTAAGTCTACGGGAGAGTGTGGTTGTAGTAAAACCAATATATGTACTAGGTTTTTGATTAGTATATATATATATATATATATATATATATATATATATATATGTGTGTGTGTGATGACGCTTAGTGCAAAGATTTTTTTTTTTTTTTTTTTTTTAGTGGTTTACTGATAAAAAGATATTTTGGCAAACAGGTTTTTTGCGATAAAGTGCCCAGTACAGAGATAGAGTATTAATAGGATTAAAAGATTAATGTAGAAAAGTTTTAGCAGTCATGTTGACTTTGAAGTTTCGTGAAGGCACCATTACAGTAAATGTTTAAATTTTTATCTATTGCTAGGGTGGGGCTAAGTTTTTAAATTTTTTTATTCCAATTATTTTTTTAAATTTTTTTAAAGAGATTCAAACATTTAACTGTTTGAGTCATGTATAGGAATTTGACATCTAAAATCGCCATGATGTTTATCTCCCTTAGTCTTTTAACCATGTTAGAACTTTTAATGTGTGAAAGGTTAATTTTTTAAAGAAATTGTGTTTATATTTTTGTTATGGGTTTTTGCTTTACTACCAATTCCAGATATGATGGGTTGCATTTAAATACCTGCCTTGTTTGTTTTGGACAGGCTGTAAATTCTGGCTATTTTAGGGTTGAATTTGGTTAAAGTTTAACATGTAATTCTACTGTTTCTGACGCAATCTTTAATCAGAGAGATTATATCTCTTCTATTATATATTCTTATGAATCAATTTATTTTGAAATTTAGTTTAAAACAGTCTTTTTATTGCAAATTATATTCCAAATATAGTCTGTTAATACAAATTACAAGTCATGTAAATTATCCCTTTTTTACCTCCCAGGTGTACAGAAAGGCCGCATTTAAAATTGTAAATGAAAACATCAAAAAAATCACTGTGACTCCTGACAATTTGTCTGATTTTGTGGGTAAACCTCTTTTCACAACAGAAAAGATGTACGAACAAACTCCTGCTGGCATTGTCATGGGATTAGCTTGGACAGCCATGGGTAAGTGCAACTTTAAAATTTTTTTCCTTTCTAATTCTCTTCATTTGAAGTTTGTTACTCCAATGATATTGACAAATGAGTGTGAGAAATTAATGGGAAAATAAACCATGTTTTTAAAAGGGACATCATCTTCTGTATAATTACAATGAATGTAATGGGAATTGTGTTGTGTAAGTTAACAAATAATGGTATGCTTCGGAAGAAATAAATATTCTTCAATTTGTTTCTTTCTCCCCCACCCAAATTATGGACATTATTATATCTATGATATAACACCACCATATTTTATTGATGAAACAGAATAGTTGAAAGAAAGGGAATGACAAACATGCTTTGTTCTTAAAAAAATGATATACACACATTTACATTTACACATGTTCCACGTGTCTGTAACAAAAAACAGTGTGAAAAGGATAAAAAGAGAATTTTACTTGTAATAATTCCCAACAGAAATTAGAGTTGCCAGAGTTCTTTTTGTGTTTCAGGAGAAGCCATATTTAGAATTCCAAGAGGATATTCAAGCAAGCCAAATTTATCATCGATGTCACTGGCAAGGACTTATTCTACAAACTGAAACAGCAAGTCTTGGTTCTTTTTATGGCATGAGGTCTGCAAGTCAGAGACAGTTTCTTTTATTTGGTGAATATATTTTTTCAAAGATAAAAAGCTGGCTAGAGTAAGCAGATTCAATCTCAGCCTACAATTGTTCAGTTTGACTTCTGGAAGCTGACTGACTAACCACTTTCGTCGGGCTATGAACTGATGGCACTAAGAAGCTGTCACATGACCTTGTGCCAACCAAAGGGAGATAATCGCTTTTGCATCCCTACACCTTTAACGTGGGAACATCTATGACTATCTAATAGGCATATGCGAATCCAAATCCATTTATCAACCATCTCTTGTTCCAGAGCAAAAATGAGCCATTTTGTCTGATTCCATCAGATATTAAGTTAGAATAGTTTCTTTTTTTTTTTTTTAAATTTGACTACTTCTGTACCTTCAATCAAGTGTTATAGAATTTTCTTAGTAAATTCACCCAATACAATGTTCGAGAGCCACTTAAGGTAGGAGGGATGTTATGAATCTAATCTGTTACTTCCATAGTTAATCTTGACAGACAAGATAATGGATAAAATCAAAGTAATAGGAAAAGAAGATGAGGTGAATAAATAATGATTGAACCTTGATTGAAGAGGTTAAGATTGGAGGTTAAGAGGTTCGGGGAAGTATCCATGTTGGAATCTGTTACACAAAGTAGTAGCTGTTGGGGGTGAATGGAAGCTATGTGGGATAAGTTACCCCCTTCTGACTGGAATATGTGGAATATCGAGGAAAGTAAGATGATTTGTCTTTGTGGCTGTAGTAAGGCAGGTCTCAACTGTAAAAGATTGAATTGATCTTACTGAAGAACCTTTTGAACATCATCCATGGAAAAGCAATAAATTAACGATGGGCTTGTGACATTGCATCTGAGGGAGGAAGAGGCTGTACAGTGAAAAATAAATCATCACCCACAAGGCCACATGAACAATTTTGAACTCTATCTAGGCTGGAAAACGGAGATCGAGCAGTTTTAGTTTTTATTAAACTAATGACAGCAACATTCTGTTTCTGATCAAATCTGAGTTTTGTAAAGATAAAGCACGAAAAGAGGAGTCTGGTTCTTTCTGGAGTGGTAGAATCAGCCAACTGTTTTTTTGGTTTTTTTTTCCCCAGCATCTTTTAGCAAAGATAAGTAGAAACACGAGCAAATGGTAAATGTGAATAATATATTTTGATCAAATATTGGGTAAACTAAAAGAATATGAATCTCTAGAATGGCTCAGTAAACACACAAACACATAGTAAATGCAAATAAAATGATTTGATCTGATGTCTGTTAGATTAAAAGGTCAGATGACATGATATCTTCTCAGAGAATAGATTGATAAAAAAACTAGCAAATGTGAATAAAATGATTTGATCTGATATCAGTTAAATTAAAAGAAAGTCAGGCTACAGGATATCTACCCATGGATTGGTAGAAGGACTAGCAAATAATAAATTTTACTAAAATGATTTGATCCGATATTTGCTTACTAGATTTTAACCCGATGACTGCCGTTTCCCTTACTGCAGTTCTGTATCACAATAGCACTCTGCCAAAGTTAATGGTTTAACTTTGATATTTTTAAGTTTGACCTAGTCTGACACAAGGCCCCAAGATGAAAAATTTTGCAACAAAAAAACAAGCTTATTAACCAAGGCTGACATAACACTGCTTCATAGTCAATATTACATGCAACATATTTTTCTTTGCAGGTGGCTCAACATTGTATATAGAAACGTGCCTGAAACGTCCCCTGGTTGAGAATGACAAAGAACCGGGCTCCCTGGAAATAACTGGTAACCTGGGCCAAGTGATGAAGGAGAGCATCCAACTGGCATTTACTTTTGCCAAATCCTTTATGGCTGACAAACCTCCTAATGACAAGTTTCTTCAGCATGCACATCTCCACCTTCACATACCAGAGGTGAGTAACTCAGCCTTGTTCGTAACCATTAGAACCACACAATCATTTCTTCAAAGTCCAAATTTAGACTTGTTCTGTCCACAATACATTTTGCAACTCTTTCAACCTTACAGTTCTTATGTTTTTTGCACATAACAGTCTCTTTTGCTTCATCATTTTCTATAAAACAGGAGTATCTTGGTGGCTATCTATACCAACTCCAGATCCATCGCTATGCTTAACTGTTGGAACCACATCACTGAATGACAAAACAACAATCAAGTTTTCTCCTGGCTCTTATCACATATGCTCTCCTTTTGCTACTAAAAAGTTCAAATATGGACTCAGTTTTGCCCACAATGTCTTTCAATGTTCAGTTCTTGCTTGGGGTGATATGATTAGAAAAAAATACGAAAAAAAAAACTCACTGGAGGGGGAGAGCATGTAGCCACGTCATCTTTTGTGTTTGAGTGGCTTGGAGACGGTTGCATTTCTGCTTGCTGAAAGTCGAAATCTCTGATTTTTATAAGAAATTTTCCATGAAAATAGAACCAACAAAAAATAAGTTTTTAGTTTTCTCTCATTGGTCAAATATTTCATATAGTGATGTTAATTTCTAAGCAATACACACTTAGATTTAAATGGTGTATGTTAGGGACTCTTTTTGATATGTTTGTAATAGTCTGTTAGGCAGGTTTTAATGTGGGCATGTAGTTGTTAAAAATAGGGTTTTCCTATAAATACATAAAATAAGATTTATGAAATACATTATTTTATACTCTATTCAAGAATTCTACCAATTCTATTAGTTAAATTAAAATGTACTTTTCTGTATATTTGATTTGATCTTGATTTGTCTTTTCTGCTCCTAAGAAAATTAATTTTCTTAAGAGCTTTGAAATAATAAAAATGTTATTCTTCTTTCACAATTGAATACATGGCATATGATGCACAGCTTTTGTGCATATACATGTTTGTGTGGACGTGATTATGAGAGGCAGTGATATGTGTGTTTTATGTTGTAGTTTTGTTCAAGTTATATTTTAGAATACAGTTTGATTTAACTAATTATCAGATATTATATAGCTTGATGTCATGAAAGAGTTTCTTCATGTTAGTTGTTTGGTAGTATCTTTTTTGGTGGGGGGCGTGAAGTCTCTACAATTTGTTAGTATGTTTTTATTGTTGGTAATTTTTTTATATAAAAGTTTATTGCTTGTATTTTTACAAAATTTCAGTGTTTTGTTTGGGGATTCACTATTTACCTACAGCTAGGACCCCTAAAAGATGTTACAATCCCAGGTCAGGGTGGAGCTAGGAATAACAGCATTTAAGAGATGGTTCCACACTCACCAAAACCTCCAATCTTTCTATTAGAGACCTTGCTGTTGGATGTAGTTTATCACACCCAGGACTATCTATTTATTTAACAGTAAGTTAAGTGCTGTACATGATACAGGCTTGGGCGATCATGTCTCTTTCCATCCATGACTGACTAGGCAGAATATTTTTCTGCAGTAGACTAGTTGCCAACCAAGGCTATAGAACTTAATCTGTTTTACTATTTAATCCATAGCTGGAGGGGAAAAGGATTCATAATTTTCCCTAGGGTATTTGCACATAAGTGAAATTTAAATTATGCTCTACCCAATTTCCCATTCAGAGCTGATATCCATTACATTACAATGCACCTAATCGTAAAAAAATATTAAACTTTTATACTAATATTTGTGCAAAAATTCAGTAACCTTAAAAAAAAAAAAATCCTAATAAAAATGCTTAAAAAAGTATCATTTAATTGTCATTTCTTAATTTTTTTTTCTCTGGGTTTTGTTTTTCTTTAATACCTTTGAGTCCCAAATATGGTGTAACCGTTTGGAAATTTATTTCACATGTGGTTGTTGTATATATACCTTCTATTCTACGATCTTTTTATTTATTTTTTTTTTAAATAAAGTTTGATTTAAATTCAATTTTGAAAAATATGTAATTGATTGTATTTTATTTTATTTATTTTATTTTTTTTTACAGGGTGCCATACCTAAAGATGGTCCTAGTGCTGGTTGCACCATTGTTAGTGCATTACTCTCTCTTGCCATGAACCGTCCCGTACGACAGAACATTGCAATGACTGGAGAGATCTCTTTAACTGGTAACATCTTACCTGTTGGAGGAATTAAAGAAAAAACAATTGCTGTACGTATTTTGATATGGGAAGTTTCTAGTTTGCTTTTGAAAAAGTGGTAGTTGTTAAAGTTTTCTCTCTCTCTCTCTCTATATATATATATATATATATATATATATATCGGAAGTACCATGAAATAATGTGTCTGTCTTAATTTTTCTTTATATATATATATATATATATATATATATATAAAGAAAAATTAAGGCAGACACATTATTTCATGGTACTTCCGATTCACCAAGAAATAACGTGTCTGCCTTAATTTTTCTTATATTTGCTGTATATATATTAATATGCATATATGTTTAGAGCTCTCTTAGAGTTATCCTACCACTGTATGTACAGGATACTCTTTTGGATTCTTCTATACCCACACTGCATGCTGATATATATATATATATATATATATATATATAGGCAACAAACCTTTTTTAAGCATCTTTCATTGTATACAGCCAACAAGGAATATTTAATTAGTTTTTATTGAGTTTCCAACATTCTAACATTTTTCCGATTTTTTAGAATATAAAAATTGTCCGTAGTTTTTATTCCAAGTGCTTCAGCCATACTCAAGTGTGTTGTATTCGGTATATTTATTCTCCATATGTTGTACTACACAGTAGTTTTTATTGTGGAAGAATAGCCGTTTTCAGCAGTCACATGTTAGAATGCTGGAAACGTTTGAGGAGATATATGTGCTTTTTAAACAATGTAAATTTATATCATGTGAATTCACTGCATTTTTACATCGTTTTTTAAAAAAATAAACGGGATGTCTATTTAAAAAGTTTATCCAATGAAAATAAGAAATAATGTCAAATTGTAAATAAAATTATATTAATTTTTTTTTTTTTAATTTTACAATACATCAAAGCAGTCAGTCAGTCAGTTAAGTGCCATACCTAAAACACGCTTTGGGCGATCATGTCTCGAACGAGTTACGACTAACTAGGCAGAAGATTATCGCACAGTAGGTTGCCATTGCTTTCTGCCATAGACTGGTTGCCAGCCAATGCTATAGAACTCAATCTGTCTTATTATTTAACCCATAACTGGCTGGAAGAGACAGATTAATACCTCTCCCAAGGGTATTTGTGCGTAAGTGAATGCAAGGAATTCAAACTCGGTTCCCCGATTTGTCGTTCCAAGCCCATATCCACTACACCACAACGCACATCAAGAATCTGTTGAATAAAGTGTAAATCAATGACTGTCAAGGTAGATCAGCAAAGATATCCCTAAAAATAAAGAAATGAATACATGAACATAAAACTAAGTGACTTGAAATTAAATGTCATACTCAATACACTTGTATACCACCAGATTTTTTATGATCACAATTTTAACCTGAAAAATCATTTAATAAAAATAATTATCATAATTTACTTTTATTACTCTGACGAACCTTCACTGAAAGTTAATATGTTACTATCTATGAGCTTTTGTTACTTTAATATATACCATTACTTTTTATCAGTAAGATTAATGTTTAAGACCCTTTATTATTGGTATGCAAAAGTTATCGAAAAAAAATCGTTTTAAAAAATAAAAATTTGTGCGTGCATTCACAAACTAAATACGTCCATCATTAGGTGGGGAATGCATGAATTACCTCCCTTGAATCATTATTTTTAAACGGCCTAAAATCTTAATTTCGATGTGCGTTGTGGTGCAGTGGATATCGACTCAGAACGCGGAATCGGGGAGCCGAGTTCGAATTCCAGCTGAATTCCTTGCATTCACTTACGCGCAAATACCCTTGGGAAAGGTATTAATCCGTCTCTTCCCTCCAGTTATAGGTCAAATAATGGGACAGGTTGAGTTCTATAGCCTTGGCTGGCAACCAGTCTACTGCAGAAATCAAATGGCAACCTACTGTGGGATAATCTTCTGTCCAGTCAATCATGTCTCTTTTGAGATATGATTGACCAAGCGTTGGATTATTAAGTGGGGAGACATGGCATCTACTGTTTAATTAAAGTTTCATTTTAATTTTTTTTTTTTTCTTTTTTCCAGGCCAAGCGAGTGGGTGTGGACTGCATCATCTTGCCAGCTGAAAACCAAAAGGATTATTCTGATTTACCATCATTTATCACCGAGGGCCTTGAGGTTCACTTTGTCAATCACTATCGAGATGTGTTCCATATTGCATTTCCCCAGTGAGTGATCAAAACCACACAAACTATTAATCAATCATCTCTTGACTAATTTATTTGAAGAAAGAAGCTAAACGGCAGACTTACTGACCTACAATTTTGACTATCAGCAAAGCTGTTGTTCAGACAGGTGGATGGGGGTAAATATCAGAATTAGCAGCGCCAGTTGAATTTATAGATAAATTCAAATATAGTGTGTGTATTTAGGCAGCAATCTTTTATTAACAAAGGTTTGATTAAAGATATTAGACAAGCAACTTTCTCCCTTTTTTTTTTTGTTTTTTTGGGGGGTTTTTTTGCACACACGTTATATGGATCCAGTGATGATAAATATTGTCTAAATTTTTGTGATCATTATTTTCCTTTCGACTAACATCCTCATTTTTGTTGTTCTTACCTCAGTGTTTCAGCTGTTGTGCACGTTGGACTTTTTCAAGAAAATTCAAACTGAATTTTTTATTTAATCTCTGATTGTAGATTGTTCTCATTCTGCTGCAACCTATGGCTAAATCACATTAAAAATTAAAAAGGTTCTTGTACAATCATCGAAGTTAAGCAATAACAAGTCTGGTCAGTACTTAGATGGGTAACTGTTTGGTCATACCAGGTGCTGTAAGTTTGGATGTGCAGGTGGTGTAATGGATAATGGCTTAGAATTGTTAATCAGAGACCCGAGGTCCAATTACTCTTGGGTTTGTTATATTCATTTATGCATAAATACTCTTGGGATAGGCATGAATCCACCTCTCCTCCTCCATAGCTATGGGTTAATTAGTAAGACTTGCACCACTAAATCCTTATGTCCCAAAAAAGAGTAAAAAAATTGATGATCTAAAAATATTTTCTTGCTTTAATTAACCTGCAAGGGGGTAAGCTGTAGAAAACAAATCAACTAAATCAGAAAAACTCTTCATTGATCCAGACAGTCTCCAGGAAATTTCAAGCTGAACCCTTTATTTAATCTATGGTTGTAGACTGTTCTCGTTCCGCTATCTAGGAATATTACAGCTTGTTCTTAGTACTTTTCCACTGAATTTAAGCAGGCAGCACTTGCACCAGGGATTGAACTCACAAATTCAAGCACCTACTCTTGTTATATAGCGACAAACACACATATATATAAAAATATATCAAGTGATATTTTTATTAATGAACGATGGACCGTGTAGCCTAGTGAACAGAGAGTGAGAGAGCGCTCTTCCAAGGTTGACAGGGTGACGGGGGAGTGTCGTCGTATCTGTTCTCCTCTACGTCTCTCTGCCTAGACTGCCTGTCGAGACTGACTGACTGACTGCTTCTTCTTCGACTTCTGGCGAATCCTTGTTTTCGAGGTCTTTTTATATCTTCCAAAACCGGAACTTGTTTCTTCCGGGTATTGCCTCGATCCGCGACGCCTACACGACGCCTACGTAAATTCTCAGAGACACCTGTTCTGTCTGCCTCTTGTGGCCATTTCCGCTACTGCCGGAAATAAGGTCAAACAAACATCCGTTCCTTTCAACGGCCGGAAAACGCCCCCGCTTGCATCAGCTTCCTTCTTCGGGTGGGGCCAGATTATTATATTACACTCTTTAATAAACTCAGCTATTGTCTGGCAGGACCTTTGTTCTTATCACAGTTTCTTCCAGTGTTGGTTAATCTGCTTGACAACAGGAGAATAGTGGTATTAGCTTGTGTATTTGGTGGCATAGTAATTGAGAGTTCGATCTCTGGGCCGGGTAGTACAAACTTAGACTAAGTGAAAACTTTACTAGCAATAACTAAGCAATTATAAAAAAGAACAAGACTTATTGTGGAAACAAAAATGAGTAACCAGGGAGGTAGAAGCTTATTGTTACTGCCATGAAGGTTAATTCCTTCTTTGCTTTTGCAAATCCAAGCATCAAGCAAAAGAGGGCATTGAGTAGGGCTAAATAAATGTAGAATTTATGTAGATATATACAAAGACTGTTAAATTCTATCTGTTGCTAAGGCAACAGGGAGAGTGAGTGATGAAAATAGAAATGAGCAGACACCTGTGGTGGCGGCATTTCTCTCTCAGGATATCAATGTTGATATTAAACACTGATCTGTGTAGGGTTTGAATTTTGGGTATATATAGTTTTTAGTCGGCTCAAATTTAGTTTTTGTTTCTTTGTGAGAGTGGCTCTGATTAATTTTGATTTTGTTAAAGTGGATGTATGCATTGAGCCAATGCACAGAAAATTTATTTACATGGTCTGCTTTGGATCGTCAAGTAGTCAACAACCAGTGTGTGTAGAAAATGTAGGAGTTATGACTGACTATATATCCTAAGACAGTGAAATGAGTACAATATCACTCTCCTTAGATCAAATAAAGGGTATAATTCAAAATTTCTTGGGTCAACAGAAGATGGGAGAGCATACCATTTAATGTACTGTGATAATAATTACAAAGATGTGGACGTTAGTCCAAATATGGATACTACTTGCTTATCATCTTAGAAAGTCTGTGATTGACATGTTTTCAATTCCTAATCTTGGAAATACTGTGGGAGTTATTTGCCTTTTAGCATTTGAAATCCTCATTTACTATTTGTTAAATAAGCACAAAGCTTTAAAAAAAATTGATAAATTCTGAATGTTGAGTTAAGAAATTGAAGAATTGTTAACTCATAGTATTTATCTGATCTTGAGAAGAGCCAGAATTCTTCTTGAATTCACGTTCCTTTGTCTAAAAACAGGGAAAGTTAATTGAAAAAAATAACTTTTTCTTTTTTCTTCTTTTTGTTTTTTCTTCTTTTTTCTTCAGTTTTTCTTTTTCCTTTTTCTTTTTTCTTTCCTTAAATATTCTTAATTTGTAATCATTAAAATTAAAGCTACATTCTGTCTAGAAGCTTAATTTTTATTACTTAAACATTATTTTCAATGTCTACTCATGTTTGAGTAGACGTTCTGTTTATTTATTAAACAGTACATTTATTTTTATCTACCAGCCTAAATATTTCAAAAACTGTATTAGAGATGAATAAACAAAGCATCAACTCTGCTATGAGTATCCACTAAATATAATGTTTAAGTAATAGTATCACACAGATTAATAAATAAAAAAAAAATTCCCCTTTTTTTAGAAATTACAAGGTTAATTGTACAATTCAAAGAGATTTCAAGTAGGGTAAGATAATTTTTTTGTTTTCTTTGGATTTGTTAATGTGTATTTTTTTTTTTACCTTTGTTAACAAGTTAATATTCCAAACCATTGCTAATAAGTTCAATCTTCAAGAAATACCCTACTTTTTCTAGTTTTGTACCAAACTAAGCTAATCTCAGCAAATATCTGTACAGAATGTAATGGTTAAAGGGCTGGTCTCATTGGCTATTGTTTATACAATGAGTTGAGTCACTACCGGGTGCTGAATTTTTGTAGCCTTGTACCAAACCTTATTAAAGTCAGTAAATCTTGTAGGTTAGTTGTTCTTAAGCAGTTGTTAACCAGATATTTCAGAAAACGATTTGCTTGTCAGCACCCAGTTGTTCTTTGACCTTTACTCAGCTGAGCATAATAATTAATCTAAAATTAATAAGCTTAATAATTATCTAATATTGCTACCTTGTCTGGTTAGCAAGTTGGTCTCCTAAGCTAGTTTATTGGGTTCTGTCCTCCTTTCAGACCTGCTGTTGTGACTCTCTTTTCTAATGTTATCCATGCCTGATAAAAATACAATTACAAATTTTTTTATATATAAAAAAACTCAGACTTTCGTGCCCGCAAAAAACATTATTTATTATTTGAAAGAAAAATTTTGTATTTGCAACATCCTAAAATCTAATATAATGCAATATTTATCATTTACCAAAGAAACTAGCAGTATAGCCCGGCATTGCTCGGGTGTAATGAAAGCTTTTTTGGACGTTGACATGAAAGACTAAAAGCAATAGTTATTTCCCGTTAAAGCGAAACCATAAACTGAAAGAAAAATGAATGAATGTGAGTCAAATTTTGATTTCCTGGTATTGATATAAAATTTTCTGCACTATTGTAAGAACTGCAACCTTGAAACTTCTGAATATCGTTTCTTATGTGTTTGTCTATGAGTGTATCAAATTTGATTAAAATCGGACCACTTCTTCTATAACCCGATTTTTTCGATTATTGATTTTAGATATTTATCGGGGGTACTTCAACACAAAATCTAGCTAAGAACACTCGCAGATGCTTATAGCACAACCGTGTAAATTTTTCACAAAAATCGGTTCAGCCATTTCAGAGTCTATAGGTAACACACACACACACACACACACACACACACACACACAGACAAAGTTCCATTTATAAATAAGTTTAGATAAATGTGAAAACAATTTTTATTCATAAACATTTACTAAACTATTAAAATATGTAAAGTAACTATAAGGAAATGCTCATTTGCCGTTCTGTAAAGCTTAAATTGATTGGCAATTAACTGATGTTTTGCCAGCCATTTTAATAAATGGTATAAACGATCTAATAAATAGATAAACATTGCTAAGAATACACCAATTTTCTCTTCCCCACCCCAAAAATTACAGATTTCCAAAAATATTACAATGCAATATTTATCATTTTAGAAATAAATATGAAAATACTTTTTATTCTTAATTTATAAACATTTACTAAATTATTAAAAAGTGAACTGTAAGGAAAGGCTTATCATTTTATAAAGCTTAAATCAACTGACAATTAGCCAAAATTTTGTCAAAGATTCCAATAAACAATCTAACAGTGTATATATAGTATTTATTTTTTGTTGCCAAATTCTCAAGAACAGAGAAAATGTATAAATTCACTTTCATATATTTAGGTTTTATTACAATTCTAATCATTGCTTTTTAAAACATTGCCAAAAAGTGAAGGTAATTAAAATAATAGCAGTGTCAAGGGGAAAAAAAAGTCATTTTGATTTTTGTTGTTTTTTTTATTATTATTATTATTTTTGTTGGCACGAAGATCCAAGTTTGGACTCTATCGAATTAATATCAACTTAATCAAATTGTATGTGGTTTTGGGTTTTTGAACATTCAATCACCTTGTAAGAACACAATCCCTTCATCTTTTCTCCCTTTGTAAGTCAAACATTTATGTAACATGTATATAAACATTTATGTAACATGTATATAAACATTTATGTAACATGTATATATTCTACATTCAGCTGGATTCACTTCCTTTTTATGACATTAGGCACAGCTATGCACTTGACAGATTTGCGCATATCTCTTAGCTCAACTCTTGGGGCACCAAAATCTTTCTGATGTTCTAGAAACAGTTTCAGAATATTCATATGCCAAAAATAAATATGAAAACAAAATTTAAAATATTATGGATTACATGTAATTGGATGCATGAGTGCCAGTTTAAATAATAATTCAACAATTTTAACCTGATGATATTTTTGCATTATATCAAGTGTTAAGAATATTGTAACTAGGGTCCGCAAATTGGAAAAGAGTTATTAATGATAATGTTGACTTCAAATTTGCAACCATCTCCTTGTAACGTTCTCTGTTTTTTTATGTACTTTTTGTCACATAAAATTTGATGCACAATGTGGCCCAGAGATAAAAAAAGGTTGGGATTTACTTTTCTACAGTGATGCCAAATACAAATTGGGGTCACCACATATCAACTTCTTTTTAGATCAATATTCCTGTCGAACATTAAATTTGAAACACTTTTGGTATTTCCTGTCCTGAATCACAGACTATAGCTTCATACTAAGCTTAGCTTAAGAAATTAGGAAACATATCTCCTTATAGATAAGGCTAATAGTTAACAAATTGGTTTCCAAAGCTGTTGAGTTCAATCTACACCAAGTCCTCCATTTTTTTTTTTTTTTTTTTTTTTTTTTTTTTTGGTGGGGGATTACACAATGAATCTTAGAATGTAGAATAGAGAGCTATTAACCTAAGTTGTGACGACTTTTTTGCTTGCTTCTCTCTCTCTACCCAAACTGTAACAGTCTAAAAACTGTGACATGACAAGAGTTATAATCATATTAAACATTTCGGTCATGTCATCTTGTGAAAAGGTCATTTAATTTTGAAAATATATTAAAAAATTCAAATTTCAAGAAAAATCTCTCAGAAACTCCATGATTCTTGTAAAATAAACCAAATTGAGTATTCAGAAAAATTTATTTATTTGGAACAGTTTCTTTATCTTTGTTTTTATCTCAACCTTTCAGTCCTAGAGCTCTTTTTATTCATGAGGATCTCATGCTAACCATTATAGTCCTGCATGAAGGTCGAAAGGTCATTAGAATGGCATCCTGTGTCATAACTTAGTTTGTAAATACACGTGGTTACTGGACAACCAACCTGTCTTATTTCATGGTCAGTTATCCAGAACAGTGGATCAATCGCAAATTCTTGTTTTGCTTTACAGCAGTCTCCTGCGGACACTATAAAATATTATGTTTAGTTGCTAAGATCAACCTTTTCCCCCTAAAAAAAAAAGCAGTACAGACTATTCAAGGGAGAGAAGTCCGTGCTTATTGATAACTAGAGTAGTTTCCCTTGACATGTCCGCCTTCATCTCGGTTTGTTATCATGCTTATACTTTCATAAGAGAATAAAGATTTGAATTAATTAGCATTTGAAGATAATTAAAAAACAAAAGTTTTAAATAGAAAATGACTTGACATCGAGCAAAGGCGGCATTTAAACAAGTTATTTAAGATGGGGGAGTGCAAATTTAGACCTTCATGCCTGCCAAAAAAGAAAAAAAAACTGTATCAAAAGGACAGTTTTCTTTTGACACCGCTATTATTTTAACTACCTTCACTCTTCGGCCATATCACTTCGAAAAATACTGATGAGAATGGTAATAAAACCTAAGTATATGAGGAAAATGAATTTATGCATTTTCTTTGTTCTTTAGAATTGACAACAAAAATAATAAACGCTGTTAGATTACTTATTTACACTATTGTTTATTGGAGTGGTTGGCAAAAAATGTTGGCACAAGGCCAAAAGTTTGGGGTACCCAGTGAGGATCGAATTCACTACTCAGTTGTAATAGGTTTTAGCGAGACAAACTTGCTAACTATTGCACCACATCGAGATGCCCATTTTCTAAGTGCTGCTTAGATGTGGCACAAGGCTGAATATGTGGGACACCCAGTGAGGATCGAACTCACTACTCAGCTGTAATAGGTTCAGGCAAGACAAGCTTGATAACTATTGCACCATGTCGAAGTGGCACAAGGCTGAATATGTGAGATACCCAATGAGGATCAAACTCATTACTCAGATGTAATAAGTTCACCCAAGACAAGCTTGCTGACCATTACACTTTGTAGATAAATATTGCATTAGTTTTCATTGTAAATAAATTTAATAAATAAATAATGTTGTAAATATTCACGAAGAAAGAAATTTATAAATTTATTTTAACCATATATTTAAATTTTATTACAATTCTAATCATTGTTTTTAAAACAATATTGCTGATAGGTGAAGGCAGTTAAAATAAGGGAAAGACTGGCCTTTTAATTCTCTGTTTCTTGGTTGGGGGGGGGGGGTCGAGTACAAAGTTCCAAGTTTGCAGATTCTTTTTTCTTTATTTTTGCTATACTGCAGTTGATGTATTTCAATAGTATAAACTTAAAATACACTTTTTAATATTTTCTGGTTGAATAGGTTGAATTGTAAGTAAGGCATCTTATATGTACCACTCATGTCTGTTCTGAATTCATGTAATTTATTGCTTATATTAAATTTCAACATTGTATCTGTAAATATGGTGAGATTATATATTAACGCTTTTTCTGAGGATATCATATGACATTTTATTCAACTCTGGACTGTAAATTCCTGTCAGTTCATGCATTGAGTGGGTCTGACCCCAGGGTTTTTGAAGGACATGAACTATTCTGGCTGTCTGAGAGACTCTTCATTTTACCACTGTCGTTGGTGTTTATATCTATCATATCATATTGTTTTCCATGGGCAGATAGGTTGATCAGATGTATCTGTACTCAGTGGTAAGGTGGTCATTCTCTCTACTCCTGGCATCTCTGAAGTGCAAAATTTATTCTGGCATAATCTAGGGAGAGACACATACTACATAACTTTATTTGCTCCCTGCCCAAAGTCAGTCAGTTAAGTGCCATATGTGAAACACGCTTGGGCGATCATGTCTCTTTCGAGACATGACTGACTGGGCAGAAGATTATCCCACAGTAGGTTGCCATTGCTTTCTGCGGTAGATTGGTTGCTAGCCAAGGCTATACAACCCAATCAGTCCTGCTATTTAACCCATAACTGGAGGGAAGAGATGGATTAATACCTTTCCCAAGAGTATTTGTGTGTAAGTGAATGCAATGGATTCAACTGGAATTCGAACTCGGTACCCTGATTTCTCGTTTCAAGCTGATATCCACTGGACCACAACGCACATGGCACAACTGTCATTAATTCTACAGATGAAAATCCGAGATTGCTAAAGCACAGTGAAAATATAGCCGATGAAATTGCAAGATAAAATGGGTGGAGTACGATAAAATTAGTTCATCCTGTAAAACGTGTTGCATGGCACAAGTTTGAATGTGTGAGGATTGAACTCACAACTCGGTCGTAATTAATCTAGCAAGACTAATTTCCTAACCATTACATCACGACAAAATGCCCTTAATGACTTCTAAGCATAGCTTAGATGTGGCACAAAGCTGAAAGTATGAGGTGCCTAGTGAGGATCAAATTCATTATTTGGTCACAATTAATCTAGCAAGACGAGCTCGGTAACCATTACCCCATGTAAAAGTTCCCTAATGCACATATTTAATGCACGTGTTTTGTGCAAGCAACTTAAGTGTGTTTGTGCCATTTACAAATATACAAAAGCACAATTTTTACTTATTTTATTTTTTTGATTAGTTCACCCCAAGCAAGGCAATAATGACTCTAAGATGCAAGGTGTTTACGAGGAGTGAAAGAGAAGGAAACAGAAATTCAATCCTAAACAGAGAACCTGTTTGAAAGACCGGGAAGTAATTTGAACCAAATAAGTGAATCTATCTACTCTCTATTGAAGAGAAAAAAAATAAAATAATTTGTAAATAAAATTTCAGAGTTCAGGAGAAGACCTTAGAACTATAGAGTCAAAGTAGACTTTAGGACCCGGAATCCCAATCCTAAACAGGAAACAAGTGATAAACTTTTACACCTGTTCAAAAGACTGAAGTGTGAACTGGGCATGCACAATTTGACTGAGTTTGGCAAATAAGACTTTGGAATAACACATTCTCCTCCCACTCAGTCTGGACATCCCCTACCCTGGGCAGAACAATAAAATCAGAATAAAAGTTTTTTAACCCGTAGAAAATATGGTTTTATTGGACTTATTTTTTATGTAGTAATAAATAGAATTATTTTTTAATGTTTGTTTTCGTTGTTTTTTTGGGGTTTTCTTTTTTTTTTTTCATTCTTTCTTTTATTTATTTATTTATTTATTTTTGTAGAAATACTTTTTTTTTTTTGTCCTGTTATCAAATTAAAACATGCCTACTACACAAAATGTGAATGAAATTGAACCAAGCATCTGATCTGTGTTGTTCGGGCTAATTTCACTTTTCTGTTTGACAACAACCCTTGATTAACAGGAAAAGAATATAAGCCAGCCCTTTGAATTTACTTTTATGACACCTGTCTTTCAAGTTAATATGTTAGCTAGTTGAGCACGTAAGCAACAACAATGTGTCAGAAAAGATGCAAAACAAAAAGAAAACTTACGTTTAGCACCAGGAAGAGGAGACTGACGTCATTCCAAGCCAATACCTTTTACACCATAATGCACATTTGCCAATCTAGTCAGTCAGTTGAGTGCCATACGTGATACACGCTTGGGCGATCATGTCTCGACAGAGACATGACTGACTAGGCAGAAGATTATCCCGCAGTAGGTTGCCATTGCTTTCTGCAGTAGACTAGTTGCCGACCAAGGCTATAGAACCCAATCTGTCCTGTTATTTAACCCATAACTGGAAGGAATAGGTATTTGTGCGTAAGTGAATGCAATGAATTCAGCTGGAATTCAAACTCAGCTCCCTGATTTCTCGTTCCGAGCCGATATCCAGTGCTCCACAACGATCTAGTAGCATGCTTAAATTCATGTAGACGGGACACCAGATGTGGTGGTGGGGGGACTCTTCAGAACAGTTGCTGTGAAAATATTTGTAGAAAAGACAGAAGGAAGCCCCAGCACAACTTCTCTTGATAATAGACAAAATTTGGCAAAAAAAGGTTTTTTTGTTTTTTTATTTTTTTTTCCAAGGACATTCATACAGATATTAGGATGTTGATATTCATCATTATCAACAGTACAAAATGGGCAGATGAATTTACGAGAGGAAGTCCACTGAGGAAAACATTGATTGGGTTCACCACATCTGCAGGAAAGGTGATGGCCTCAGTTTTTCGGAATTCAAAAAGCATTATTTATTAACTATCCTCAAGAGTACTATGCCAACTTACTAAAGCAGTTACAAAAGTCTATCAGGACAAGGTTCCAGCGCACAAGTTTCTGGTTTCAAAGGCTGCTATGCATGACTGTGGCTTTAAACTGGTTGATCCCAGTCACTATTCAGATTTGACTATAATCTGTATTTATCTATATTTCTGAGATGAGGTAGTATTTACACTCTTTACATTGTTCAGACTATTGTCCTCAACTTTACTACCATGTTCATGATGTTTCAGTCGCTTTATGCTCTAATCTTCTTCAGGTTCTAGGAATTTAAAACCAAACCCTTTGTTTCGATCACTGGGGTATATGATTCTTATTCCATGTGCGATGACACTTCAGGTAACCATGTAATTATCTCCTTTTAACTTTCTAAGTTATTTGTTCACCACTGCTGTAGCCTGGTATTGAACTCAGAATTCTTTGGTCAAGTCAGAAGTGATCATAATAAAGGATTCAGTTAAAAATTCCTAGCACCTGAAGAAGGCCAGAGCATACAATGGCCAAAACCTCATAAACATGGCAGTAATGATGAGGACAATAGTTCGAACAATGTAAATATTGTTTACTAACATAAAAAATCCCCACTTCGCTGGAAACCAACGTCAGTGATGACATCATATCTGGTGTTGATGCCTTTTCTGAACAGTCTTTTTTTAACAGTTGGGAGTCAGTTTACCTAAAAAGAAACAATGCAGTTATTAATAAGAAGAGTTGAAATTAATGCATGTAAGGTTTCACAGCTCTAGCATCACTCTTTCATAATCAGCCTATATACTTTTCACTCGAAAATATAAGAATGATTTCCTATGATGATGTAATATTTTTAAACTAGCATTTCTTGGAGACCCAAGTTATATTTTTCTGTTTGTATTATATATTAAATATTTTAAATATATTTTAAATATTTTATTTTATTTTATTTTAAATTTTATTTATTTTAAATATTTTAAATATATTATAAAGATTCCTCAATTTCACATCCATTTTGAGTTGAGCCCAAGTTACTTTTTCACCCTTACACCCTTACTCAATATGTAAATAAAGTTCTTAGTTACTTTAATGAAACCAAATTTGTTTCTTTTTTTTTCTCTTTTACTTAAAAAAAAAAATTATAAAATGAACATTCAATAAAATTTACTGAATTGTCAAGATTAAGGTTTAATATAATGACTATCAATATCCCTGCCTGCTCCAAATCACTGAACAGCTTTACAGAATATATATATATATATATATATATATATAATGATTTCACCCCAAGCAAGGCCACTAGTGTGCAGGGGGTTACATAAGAGGAGAGTGATGAGAAAGAGGAACAAATTACAGGGGGTGTCAGAGAATGTATAAGAGAAGGATGAGAACACTGAAGAGAGCTGCTTGAGAGTAGAGTGGAAAGAGAGAAGAACATGATTAAAGGATTGTCAGGGAAAGGATGCAAGTCGAGGAGATAAGAGATGGCAATTGGCATTGCATTTAAATTCTTGGAGATTGTAGCTTTCAGGGAAGCAAGTATACGGAAGGGAATTTCTAAGGCAGGAAGTGCGAGAAAAGAAGCTAATAGAGTAGAAGTTGCAGTTACATTTGATTGGCTTCACTGTAAAAGGGTGGGACCTAGTAGCTCAAGTAAATTCATGCAGAGGGAGCACCAGAGAGCTAAGCTCATTGGAGCAGAAGTCATGAAAGTATTTGTTTAAGAGACAGAGGGAAGCCACGTTACGTTGGTGAGAAAGTGAGCTATGAGGTAGGGATTGATTATTTGCATATTCTCCATTGGATTTTGTCAAGAACTACAAGATGAATAGCAGTGGTAGCTAACCAGTCGTGACAGCAGTATTCAATGCATGGATTGATGGAAGACTTATATGTGCAAAATGGATTCAGAAGAGAAAAACTTCCTGGCCCTACACAGTGAACTGATCTTTCTAGCATCACTTGAGGTTGGTTGAGAGAGTTAGGCCAAGGAGGTGCTGTGTTTTTCTTTCAGGGAGACTAGCCTGATCCATGCTGATTTTTATTTATATATATATATATATATATATATATATATATATGAGGGTTTTGTAATTTGCTTGAAGCATTGTTTATATAAGGTGTATAGGAAGGTATTTAAAGGCTATCATAATGCATTTAGTATAATGAAGATAACGTGTTGGGTATTACCTATTATTATTCATTAATATTTCAAGATCAGAATCTTATCTTCAGAATGATAGGGGAGCTTGGTTTCACGTTGTCCACTGTTGGACTGTGCCTTTAAATGAATGGTCCACTTTCGCTGCTACTGTTGTCATTGATTGTAGTGTGTGTGTGTATTATTATAATCTCCAAGTATAGGGTTGGTATGGATGGAATAACATTCTGTATTCAAAAAATACTATTCTTTAAAAAGTGCTCAGTACAAAGTAGGGCGAATAATATTTATTTAAAATTTATAACATCAGTATGTTGTAATATCACTAAAAAGTAGCTATTTTGTTTCAACACTTCTTGGGTCTTGTTAAGTGATCACTTGATAAATTTTAAATAAATATATATATATGTGTATATAGATATGTGTGTGTGTGTGTGTGTGAATAATATATATATATATGTATGTGTGTGTGTGTGTGAATAATATGTATGTATATATATATATATATATGTGTGTGTGTGTGAATAATATATGTATATATAAATGTGTATATATGTATATAAGGTAATATTAGAATAGATCCAGATCCTAATTTACCATTTCTTCACTGGTGGAGCCATATTCACCACACTTGGCTAATTGCAGGTTGGTGAGGCTATTTAACTGCTAGTTGGAGGTTTTGAATTCAAAGTTATGTTATCGTTCTCCTCGAATAAGTTGCCACCAAAGACTATAGGACCCAGTCTGCCCTGTTGTTTACCTATAGCTAGGAGTAAATGAAAGGGATTCATACCTTTTCTCAAAAGCATTTGTGCAAAAGTGAATGTAACAAACTTGACTTGAATGTAAACTTGGCTCCCACAATCTGAGCCACTTTCTATTACTTCAGCATATATATATATATATCAATAGACACCTCCTAACACACTAACCATCTTTCAAACACTCTTCCCATCTACCCAACCCCCAGCCTCGGTATCCTTACCCATCTATCACCCTCCTTCTGACATTTCCTATATCTAACCACTCTTTCTCTTCATCTTCCCCTATGTAACACTATGTGCAATAGTGGCAGTGGAATGCCTTGCTTGGGGTGAAATGATTAAAAAAAAAATATATATATATATTTGAAAAAACCTCTACTCGGCACTTGAAGATTGCATTGTGGGTTTATAGTGGGTTATTCGTTATAGTGAAGTGTATGTGTGTTGAAACAGATTAGTTTGATTTGGCCTTGCTAGTTGGTTACCCACTATAAGAGGGGTACAAAACAAGAAAATCAAATTGTATACAGAAACAACATTTGTGTGTGTGTGTGTGTGTATATATATAAAAATTAAGGTTTTTACAAATAAAAGTAATGTCTTTTGGTTTGTACAAAACCGTTAAAAATGTTTATAATCGTAATTGCTGAAAGAGTTTATGCATACATATGTGTGTATTTGTTTGTTAGGAGTGTCTTTGAAGTCTTCGCTCAGTCTTTAGGGTACTGCCAAGTTAAGTAGATTGGTAAACAATGAAGAAAAACAAGATGAGAAAGAAAGAGAGGCAACAATAATACAATCGCTTGACGTTTGTCAAGGGACATTAATTATGCTTGTATTTTCTCTACTCTCATCTTCAAGTCGTGCTACTGGTGAGGAATAATATGTATATTTATTAATATATATTTAATAGCTCTGTTATATTACATTGAGCATTATGTTATTAATGCCAGCACTCAATGTGCAATATCTTTTATTTATAGTATAGTAGGGTCAGTTGGGCACTGACAGTGAGAAAAAATGCACCATCATGGAGTGCACTCTGCCAGAAATTTGTTAATGAAATGCTGTACTATTTGCTATTCATGCTGGAAGCTCCAATAGGAACATTTCAAAATGTTACTCAGTTGTCAATCTCAGGACAGTGCATAGGATTCAGAAAGAGTTGGATGAATCTCATGGTGATTATGAAGGTGTTTGAAATGATCACTAGTAATGGTGACATTATGCCTTCATTTATCTTCCTACTGTGCTACAGACTTAACATGAAGGCCTACATCAAGTGCCTTGAGAAAGTAGCACTGCACTGGATCAAAAGGATGACCACTGGAAGACCCTATGTCTGGCAACAGGACTCTGCACCACGCTACACAAACAAGAGACTCCAGTCATGACTGTCAGACAATTTCTGCAACCACATCATCTCTGGCATCTGGCCACCTAACTCTCGAGACTGCAAACCTCTTGATTATTGTGTGTGAGACACAACTGAATGAAAAACCAACAAAACTCCTTGTAACACCAAAGATGAACTGAAGGCAAGGATTTTGGTAGCATTCACCAACTTAAACAAAGAGATTGTCCAGTTTCCAAAGTCATCTGGTTGCAGCCAATGATGATTTTATTGTATAAATTTGCACTTTAGTATTTCAAGATATTTTTATGTATTTTTGGTAAATGCATCTGTTAAAATGAGATTTCAGTGTTATTTTCATTTTTTTTTTTTTTGCATAATTTAGACGACAATTTATCCAACGCACAATATATATATATATATATATATATATAAGCCTTTTCCTTGACGATCCGTAGTGTGAAACCGCAGTAGGTTTTGGCTCACTTTAGATTTTTCGTGTATATATATATATATATATATATATATATATATATACACACACACGCACACAAAAGGAACACTTTTCTTTATCAATGTTTTTTGTTTTCTGATAGACTTGAGCAATGCAAATATAAAGATTTTAATTTACAGCCTGTATTTATAAACAGCAGTAAAGCCCCACATTAGGAAGAATGTTCAAAAAATATTCCTATGGCTAACTATGAAAGTCAGGATAAAGTCCATCAGACAATTAAACCTGTTCTTAAAGAAAAGTTTTCCTTTTATCTTTATTGATATTGTCTTTTTATTTAATTTTATTGTCATATAATTTATTTATACCTTAATTTTTACACACACATTCAGTGTTTTATTAAAATCGTTTTTTTTGGGACGCTATTATCAGACTGAAATTTTCACTTGCATATTTTAATTATTTAATATTATAATATTAATAAATATTTTTGAAATTATTACAAAGTAAATTGTTAGAGGTTTTAATATAAATAGTGAATTTTTAAGATACATGGTGTGTTGAAGTTCATATGTGTTTTACTGAAATCTATTCAAATATTAAAATTTATAGAAGCAACTATTATTAACAGTTATAAAAACGATTTACAAATTAATGAATTGTCTGAGGAAATTTCAGGCCATGGTCAAGTAGACCATTAGATTACTTTGTTTGGGTCAGTATCAAATCACGATTCTACTAAGAGAAGATGTCAACTCTAGATAATATACTTTAATGTCTACGAAACAATTCAAATAACATTGTTGCAAATTTGCAA
The DNA here is from genome assembly GCA_037127315.1 of Ascarosepion bandense. Classification (NCBI taxonomy): domain Eukaryota; kingdom Metazoa; phylum Mollusca; class Cephalopoda; order Sepiida; family Sepiidae; genus Ascarosepion; species Ascarosepion bandense. Next base: position 2,552,884 of record JBBBDQ010000346.1, on the reverse strand, counting down.
GGTTGTCTTTGGAAATATGGCATAATTTGTTCTGTACGGTAACAGTTTTGGTAATTCTTGTGTTAATCTTTTGATTATATAATTTGTTTTGTGTGTAAAGGCACGACCTCCGCTATATTATGGTAATATAGCGTAGGCCGTAGGCCTTGGTAAAGGGGTACTACTTAAGTAGACTGGACCATAAATTAAAAAAAAAAGTATAGAAAAATTTTTCAGTTAATACTTTTTTGTAGATTTCTTTGACCTTTCTCTTGGTACATTTGTCAGAATAAAAAAAAAAAATTTGGATTTTTTTTATTATTCATTTTAGAAGGAAATCATGTTTATAATATCAATACAGGGTAAAAATAAACCCTGATTTTGTTATCTGGACTTAACTCTTCTGCATACAAAATTTTTATTTCTTTTTTTTTTTTTTAAACCAAAAACGATATTTTTAAAGGAAAAACAAGCAAAAAGAACAAACATTTTTAATTTAAGGGCAAAAAATTATATATTGGTTTATTCTTTATTTAAGGTAAATAATAACCCCTCCCACCAACGTTTGTATATGTGCTTGACAAAAAATATTCCCACTCCCCAAAAAAGGTTTTTAAAAAGTTTTTAAAATAAATCCAGAAGATTAAAAAAAAAAAGCATACATTAACGATGTAAGCACAGTTTCAAACTCGAAATTTGTAAATGATTAAGTCCAGATTACTCTAAAAAGTTAGGGCTTGATTTTTGACTATTTATATTATGAAGAGGACCCATCAAAAAAAGATTTCTTTTTTGTTCTAGCAAATGTGCTGTGAGGAAAATTCAATGAAGCTAAACTACAGATCAACGTTTCTGTTTAAGTAGTGCCAATGTGCTGTGAGGAAAATACTTGGGGAATTATCAGTACCTTATACGTTGCACTGAAATTCCTCCCCAGGAATTTTTTTTCAAGAAGCACTTTCCATAGTACATTTGTTTTGCCTCTGCAATCTTTCTTCTTTCATTCTCGAAAGAGAAAGTTGGTCAAGAATAAAAAAAATAATAAAAAAAATAACTTTTTTAATTTACCTAGATCTTCACATGATGACAACCAGTGGCTGAGCAGCTTGACGGCCAGATCTACGGACGTGTTGAATGGCAGATGGAGACACACGCCTTAATCCCTAAATTCCTTTGGTACCACTTTCCTTACCGTTCTTCCTACACCACCTTCCTGCAGCACACATACCTTGCCTCCATGCTATTCAGATGGTTCAACTGTTTGGCCCTTTTTTATTAAATATGACATTAAATGTTAATCGTCATTGTATTCTTTGAATTTTCTATCTCAACTGATTAAATGATGGTAATTCAATCTTTTCACAATGTGATTGTAAATAAACTTCAATTTGGAATCATTCAAGTATTGTTTATTTTGTAATAATTTTACTAACTTTATGGTATCACAGGTGCGGCTTACTCTCTATCTTTTCGACAGATATTTTTGCTTCTGCTCTGCCGAGCTTATCTCCTTGGTGCCGCGTCTACATGAATTTACTTGAGCTACTAGATTGGCAACTAGGTCCCACCCTTTTTACAGTCAAATATAACCTTCACTTCTACTCTCACAGTTTCTTTTCTTGCACTTCCCGTCTGGAACTCTCTTCTGTATACTTGCTTCCCTGATAGATATAATTACCAAGAGTTTAAGTGCAATGTCAATTGCTATTTTTATCTCCTTGATTCTCATCGTTCTCTTATATTTTCTTCAACACCCCCTGTACCTTGTTCTTTTTTTTGCTCTTCCTTCACTGTAACCCCCTGTGCACCAGTGGCAGTACTGCCTTTCTTGAGGAGAAATGGTTATAAAAAAAATAAAATGTATGTAAAGACCGAGTCATAGTGACTTAGCAAATATCAAATCCATAGCCCAGAGCATGACATCTTCAGAGCCAGGGTACACTATGGTACTATTTAGTGAAAAGCTGTTTATGTGACTTGTGTACTTGATCGAAACCTATTTATAATAGCATCTTTAATAAGCAAGACAAACAATAGTTGGAAATAATTAATTGTTCTTATACTTTATCTCAAAATTGAATTATAAAAATTATTGAAAAGCTGTATGAACCTGCCATGATAAGTAGATGTTGAAACCATCTAACATTGAATAATTGAACATCTCTCTTCACATTGAGCAAAACATATGGACCCTTTATGATAGTCAAATGTAAAAATTATGGGATTTCTATAGGCTCTTCTCATGATCCCACTTTGGCAAATATTTTTGTGGGCTTTTTTGAAATAATATTATTTGAAAAGTGCCCTAAACCGGCATTTTATGTTCATTATTATGATGACACTTTTGCTTGTTTTTCATCACATAGTGAAGCTTTCCTGTTCTTTCACTTCCTCAATGATTAGCCCCCTGCACTTAAATTTACTATGGAAGTTGAAAAGAACAACCAACTTCCCTTTTTTGATGTTTTGGTTTTTAAAAAATAACCATTCTTTTTGTTACTTTGGTGTATAGGAAACCCACTTTTTCAGGTTGGGAATCTTTTGCTCCTAGGTCCTGAAAGATCAATCTCATTAGAACTCTAACACACCATACACTCATGATTTGTTCTAGTGTAACTTTTGATCATGAGATTGACAACATATTTTTATAAAGAAATTAGCAGTATAGCCCGGTGTTGCTCAGGTGTAATGAAAGCTTTAAAACTAATCCATGGTACTGGAGCTAAGACTCTTTGGACGTTGGCACAAAAGACTAAAAAGCAATAGTTGTTTCCAGTTAAAGCAAAACCGTAGACTGAAAAAAAAATGAATGGATGTAAGTCAAATTTGGATTTCCTGGTATCGATATCAAATAAGTTTTTTTCATCGTAAACTGAATTTTGAAGGCTAAATAAGTCCTCTGAGTAAATGGTATCATGGCCGAGACTAAAAACTACAATTATATCTACTTAGAGCCAAACCCAAAGCAAAAACTAAAATAAAAGGGCTGAAAAAATACAGACATACAAGCAGATAAACAGACACACACAAACATCTTGCCTTATATATATATATATATATATATATATATATATATATTATCGATTTTCTGCACTATTGTAAGAACTGCAACCTTAAAACTTCTGAATATTGTTTCTTATGTGTTTGTCTATGAGTATCAAATTTGATTAAAATCAGACCACTCCTTCTATAACTCGATTTTTTTGATTATCGATTTTCGATATTTATCAGGGTTACCTCGACACAAAACCTAGCTAAGAACACTCGCAGATGCTTATAGAACAACTGTGTAAATTTTCAAGAAAATCAGTTTAGCCATTTCAAAGTCTATAGGTAACAGACACACACACACACACACAAACAAAACTCCATTTATAAATAAGTTTAGATTAGATGGTTATCCTCTACCAGTTGTCACCAGGATAATCAATTTTAAAATTAAATTTTGTGGGGAAAATGAGAATAAAAGTTTTGGGCCACTAAAATGCGCCATCTATTTGAAAGTACCTTGGATTGGTCCTAATGGACAACCCATTGTTGATAAGGTATCTTAGATTATTTCTCGTAATTTCAGAGCATTGACTCCACGTAATATTTTCTCTACACAACTTGCATTTCCTTCCTTTCATAAGGACGTCCTGCCAATCTTTCAGTTAAGTAATGTTGTTTACAAATTTAAATGTTGGTGAGGTGCAGACAATCCAAAGATTGGAGGTTCACATGTCACAACATGTACCCTGTTCTATTCGTGAGCACCACCCTACTTCTGAGTGCTCACAGACGCCCAAATCTGTCATTGGAGAACACTTATTGTCTATAAAAGAATGCGGTGACTCTTATTCTGCAGAAAAATTTTCTATTTTGCACAGAGGTCATTTGCTATTCTACTTTACTGTTCTGGAGGTTTTAACGATATTGTCAAACCGCCTTCTCTGTGCAAACAAAGAGATCTTAAGCTTCAATTGGAATTTTTTTGATCTCTGAGTGAAGGTTTGTGATGATGGAGTTTCCCCACCCTCCTTCTTTCTGAACATTACCTAAATTTTACCTAATTTTAATCTTCTTCCAATATATACACATGACTAGTTTTGTCGGACGAAAGGCTTGCCTCGCTTTTTCTCTTTGTTTTTTTAAGCAGATATTTTGATCTTTTTTGATATCCACTCTTTTTGTTTTTTGTTTTTTTTTTAAATTGATATTATTAAAACTATTTATTTTATAGTTTGTCATTTTTCCCCATGGTCCTCCTCCTTTGGTGTGTATTAGCATTTTGTTGTACTAAAAAACTTATATATACCCAATATTCAGGGTTGGATGGTTTTGACATTTGACTATATATATTTATACAGGGAGACCCCAAAAATTGGGAACTTTTTAACAATCCAATAAAACCAAGAGTGATGGAAGAAAAATATTTTATTCAAAGTAATTAAAACCTTAAAACATGCCATTTAAGAAACAATGATGGAATTTTCATTTTTTAAAAATAACATCCTGTAGATGGCGCCCTCCTGTATGAATGCATTCTTGAAATCTGCTGTTGAGATTCCTCATTGACCACTGCAACATGTCGGCTGAGATACTGTGAATTTAATCCTGAATTCTCTGTTTTAACACATCCAGAGTTCTTGGTCGAGTCATGTACACTTTACTTATGAGATAGCCCTACAAGAAAAAATCCAAAATCTGGCAATCTTGAGGGCCATGGAACATTACCAAATCTTGAGATCGCACGGTTACCGAACAATTCCCGCGCAGCCTCCAATGATTGCCGTTCAGTGTGTGAAGTTGCTCCATCCTGTTGAAACCAGGTTTCTTGAACGTGTGAAAAATTGTTCAATTCAGATGTAACAAAGGATTGTAAAATCTTCACGTAACAGTTCGCAGTGACAGTGACTGAGAAAACATTCTTATGGCTAACGCACACTGTTGCTTATTCCACTGATCCAGGGTTACTGAAATGGCAGAGTGTTTAATTTGTGAGGCCACTGTTTCGCAGTTGCTCATGTCTGCCAATATACGCTTCAAAAATTCTCGTTTTTTGGGGTCACTCTGTATATTAGCTAATATATAAATTAATGTGGAGTTTGTCACTTAGCTGATCAGTGTTATTTCAGTTAGGGTCATTTACTTTCTCTGCAGTAAATCAAATAGCCCTGAATAGTGAAAACATCACAATAATTCCTTCACGAAATTTCAAAGTCAGCATGACTTTACTAACACTGCTCAGCTAAGTGACAAACTTCTCCATGGTAATTCTATTAATGCTCTATCCTTACATTGATATCAAGCACTTTATGACAAAAAATCTGCTTACCGAAAATGCCTTCCCACCAGTAAACTACCGGAAAAAAATTCTTGTTTGGGCCATGTTTTTTCAGGAAGTGGATGATAATGGTGCTCTACAAATTCCAGTCTTTTGTTACTTTTTTAAATTTTTTTACTTTTGAAGATTTCAAAAGAAGAGTCCATATATCAAAAAAATTAAGACAATAGCAGATACTGAAAAATATTGCTTTGTTGAATTGTCAAATATCAGAATTTTATTTACTCATCTCTTTATTTGGTTGTACTGAGAACTTTTTAGCACCTCCTTAATCTAGTTAAAATCCTAGATTGCTGATGCAGAAAATTTGACATGTGCAAAATTAGATAGCATAAACTAGAAAGATGCTTACATGAATAAGCGAAGGCTCAGAATAAACGCTTCTATTAAAAAAACACAAAATTTAAATTTAAATTAAACAGTAAAATCATGAGAAAAACCTAACACAACCAAAAACAAAACTGCCTTGAAAAAAATGGTTAAAGTGGCTGAAAGCGCTTGGGACAATAAAAATCATGGAAACTTTCTGTATTCCCTTACTCCTACAAAATGGAAAAACGTTAGAATGCTGTTTGCCGTATTTAATGAAAGATGTTCAAAATTAGATATATACACATGCAAACTTACTTTTTACAATTCTGTATATATGAGGGTCATTCAATAAATAAGGTGAATTTTTCAGTATAAGGACTTTGAATACAGATAGAAGCTTACTTTTTTTCTTTTTTTTTTTTCAACATAGTCTCCCAGCAGTGTCACACACTTTTCCCATCTGTGCACAAGCTTCCGTATTCCATCAGCGTAAAAATCTTTGGACTGATGTCTCAGCCAATCACTCACAGCACTTTTGACTTCATCGTCACTTTCAAACTTTGTGCCTCTCGTGAATGAGGTGAAAGTCTGAAGGGGCAAGGTCTGGGCTGTAAGGGGGATGAGGGAGCAGTTCCCAGCCCATCTCGTTGATGGTCTGCACCGTTTGGGCTGCTGTGTAAGACCTTCAAGTAGGCAAGGTCATCATGGACAATTTTGTGTGCTGTTCCAACAGATAGTCTCAAAGTCCTTGCAATGTCATCCACAGTCACCCTTCTGTTAGACTGAATGAGGCCATTGACTGAATCGATCACCTCAGGAGACCTCACTTTTGTAGGCGTCCCAGGCCTGTCTTCATCCTCAACACTGCTCCGCCCTTCTTTAAACAATTTAGCCCAGTTGTAGACATTTTTTGCTGAAACATGTGGCACCATACACAGTTGACATTCTTCTACGAATTTCAACTGGTTTGCACTCTTCAGCAACCAAAATCTTGATAACTGATAACTGTTCAATCCTGGAGCATGCTTCTTGGTCGGCCATCTTTGTTAATTTCCAAAACTCTCAAAGTTTTTTTTCAATCTACAAAAAAATTAAATCCCTTTGAAAAAGAAGTAAAGGAAAAAAATTAAAAAAAAGTAAGCTTCTATCTGTATTAGAAGTTCTTATACTAAAAAAATTCACCTCATTTATTGAATGACTCTTGTATATATATATATATAATGACATTTTCAAAAAACTAATATGCCATACACTCTTGTGCAAATTAATTGAAAAAAAACAAATAATTTCTTCTTAGGATCTTTCACACTTTCCCTGATCCCGTATAAGTCATCTCTTAGCATTGTTTTTCTCTTCTGACCACATTTTCTTTTATATTTTGAACTGATTGAACCATTTTGTTTATTTGCATTGATGACACGGGTGACACCAGCAATATCTGCAAATCTCTCTGTAAGGCTTGCCAGTGTGTTCATGCAGCGTTACAATTTTTGCATGCTTCTTTGTAGTAACATTCAGTGCAGATAATGGTCATAGGACAACTAATTGACAGTCAGGGCATGATAAAAATCTGATGCAATCATTGATGACATAATATTTTTTCAAGGCCAAACAAATTTTCATCATACATCCCAAAACCATCCTGTATTACTGCACACCACTGCAAATGACCTAATCTGAGGAAAAAATAGAAATCAATTACACCCTGTAACTACAGTGGGTCTAAAACTGACCGCATGGTGAAAGAAAGGAAACTAAAGCAGTTGTTTCAATTAATTTGCACAAGTGTGTATATGTGTGTATTATATTAGCATATTAGTTTTTTTGAAAATTCTAAAAATTAATAACATTAGTAAACTTGTCCTTTTTGTCTGTCAAATGTTTGGCTTTGTTTTTTCCTTTAACTGTATAAAAAAAGCAAGGGAAGGCACTACTAAATTACCCCACAGACACCCCATCCCACAACTAAGCTACAAAAGTTTATGTGAAAGAGATCTGAGGATCTTAGGCATCTTCAACCGAAACACATGGGAAAGCATAGTCTTTGAATGATAATCCTGTAAAAAGGCTTCTCCAAGTTCAACATAACATTTTCCCAAGTCAGAGATGTAAAGGCAAAAAGGAAGGCTCCCATATCGGAAAAGCACGAATGAGGGACGAATTGGGATCAAAGATGTGTCACAGAGCTGAATCGCCCTTATTTAAGAAAGAAGTTTCACTCTGACAGTTTTTTCTTTAAGAGCTGCCACTTTGTGGAGCATACTCCCACGTGAGTGCTTTCCTGAATACTCTAATCTTGACCTCTTTGAAGACGGTCATGGGTCATCCATTATCTATTCCCCTTTAGCTCATAATGTCTACTTTCTACAGCCTTCTCCTCTACATCTTGTACACCTCACTCATCGTTACCATTTTGAAGATGTGTGGATGGTGAAATAGATACCAACTCAGAACTAGAAATTTTAAAGCTAAGTTCCAATTCCAGTTGGGTCCAGAACATTCACTTACACACGAATACTCTGGGAGAAGCTAAGAATCCATCTCCTTTCCCCAATCTATGAGTTAATAGTAGGACCTGTACCTAGAAAAATACTTGTTATTCCCCAAAAATTTGTTAATATTTACTATCAAAAAGAGAATTATTATTGTAATCCCGAATATGTATAGAAGAGTAAGTGTATTTGTTAACATCTCCATCGCTTCAGCCACAGTTTCAAGACAACGTCTGAATCTCCTGCAACTCTTCTGGATGGTCTCCTTGTTTAAGTTGGTGAATGCTGCCATAATCTTTAACTTGTAATCTTTGGTGTTACAAGGAGTTTTGTTGGCCTCTCGCTCAACTGCGCTCCCTACATAATAATCAAGGGGGTTGCAGTCTAGGGAATTAGGGGATCAGATATAAAGGGTGATGTGGTCATAGAAATTGTCTGACAGCCATGACTGGGTTCTTCAGCTTGTGTGGCATGGTGCTGGGGCTTGTTAAAGGCAAAACAGGCAGAGAGAAACATTTACTTAGCAAGCTTGTGTCAAATGGGTGGCAGAACTAATCATGAGAGGGGTAGTAGAAAAATAAAGACTGTTTCGATAGGATAGGATAGAAGTTTAGGAGAGCCATGAACGTCTAAGTCCTGGACGGACAAGGTAGACAAAAAAAGGCGTAGTAACCAATCTAAGGGACTTAACTCGAAAGCTTTTGAGTTGCCTCCCTTAGGTTTAGAAAACAATGTTTGTCAAAAATACTGGCACGTAATGGAAAGGCGAATAATTACAAAACAATGGAAATGAACACACGCACGCACGCGCGCGCACACACACACACACACACACACACACACACACACGTCAAACTACATTTACATATTTCCCCCTTGTCTATCTATCTAGGGACCAAATGAAAGAATGCCCGGAAAATTCCTCCCCCAACTTTAATTCTTTACTCAATATGTGTTTATTTAACATTTCTCTTCTTCACACTCATTTTAAAAATATTAATGAAAAGATTTGTTTCTATAGCTTTTTTACAATGTGGTATTGTATTAGTGACAGCACTAAATCGCTGAAAACAGCATAGTATGAAAAAAAAAAAAACCTAAACTTAATTAAAACGAACTTCTTTTCTCAAAATGATTATATTATTATTAATAGGATAAATCAAAATATTTTTAATTATTTTTTTAAAAAGTTTTACTTTCAATCGTTCGAAATTTTGGTAAAAATCTTGTTCTTATTTTAGTTAGCGGGTAACCAAATCGTTATGACAGTTTACAATGGAAAACGTAATATTTCATAACTCAGTTTTTTTTCCAGTGACAAACATCAATTTTGAAATTCTTGCAAAAATCATAATGATTGTCAGGATTTTAATGGAACTTTTAAGACGTATTCTTAAAAGAATTAAATTATTTTTGAAATTTTTATTTCTAAAAAATATTCGTAATTTCTTTTTTTTACATCTGTTTCCAAACTTCACGTAAATTCATGAAATTTTAAGAAATTAAATTTTATTTCGCAAATTGGTTTTATTAGTTAAACGCAGGACACATTGGAGAATGTACATCTATTATTTCATTGAAACATTTTTACTTTTATTTCTGAAAAATAATAAAATAAAAAATGTGACATAAATACGACATTATTTAATTTGATAAGCTTTTAATTGCTTTAATAAATAATACAAATTAAGGACATTATAGTCTGAAGAAAAAATATTCGATTAATAATGAAATTTTAAATAATTGTTTTCATATTTTTTAAAATAATTTATAAGGTTTCAAAAATTTTTTCTAAATACTTTAAAGATTTGTTGGGGTTCGTTTATAAACTTATTAAGTGAAGTCTACATTTACTAATCGAAAATTAAAAAGTTTAATACAAATCTTCGTGCCTTCGTATTTTTCAAATAATTTTTAATTTTTTTCTTCTTTTTTTTTGGGGGGGGGGCAATTTCTATATGTACATTAAAAGGTCATGTGTTTCAGAGTTCATTACCCTTAAAGGAAAAAAATTGTACAATTATATCACTTGTGATCACCATACACTTATCTTATCTCATCTGTCAATCTGTCAACACATTTCAATTACGGTAGAAAGGTTAAAAATGTTCACTTCTGTGTTTAAGAAATAGTTTTATTCTAAATTCTTTTCTATCAATAAGTAATACTTGTGTAATTCAGATAAATTTAACATTAAATTTACTAACTTTCTAAAAATAATGTGTCACAGATGTATATTTTATTTTTGCAAGATTTTTAAAACCGGGAATTAATTTTGTTTACAAATGTGTCGATCGCTAAAAAATGGCCGAAAAATTGAAAGTTTAAAAAGAAAAGTTGAAAAATGTTAAATTCCAATGAATATAATTTCTGTTTGAAATACACCAGAGTATTTTGCTTAGTGGAAATGGTAAATTTAATCATTTAGCTTTCAATTAAAACTAAAATAAGTTTCAAGAAAACTTTTTTTAATTTTTAAAAATTCAATTTAAAATTTAGATATTGAAAATGAGCGAAAGTACCTACTTAAATTCAGCTCGTGTTGTTTGTCTTTGTTGTGTGCCCACCAGAGCCATCTGAAAAAAATAAAAATGAAAAATTTCAGATTACAATCAATATAATTTCTGTTTGAAATACACCAGAGAATTTTTCTTTCTGAAAGTAGTAAATTTAATCATTTCAGTCAGTCAAAAAAGCCATGCGTAATACACACTTGGGCGATCATGTCTCGAAGGAGACATGACTGACTGGGCATAAGATTATCCCGCAGTAGGTTGCCATTGCTTTCTGCGGTAGACTGGTTGCCAGCCAAGGCTATAGAACCCAATCTGTCCTGTTATTTAACCTATAACTGGAGGGAAGAGGTGGATTAATACTTTTTCCCAAGGGTATTTGAGCGTAAGTGAACGTAAGGAATTCAACTGGAATTCGAACTCGGCTCCCCAATTTCTCGTTCCGAGCCGATAACCACTGCACCACAATGCACATAATTTAGCTTTCAATTAAAACTAAAATAAAAGTTTAACGAAAATTTTCTTATTTTTAAACAATGTGGTCGCAGAAATTGTCTGAAAGCCATAATTGGGTCCTCCAGCTTGTGTGGCTTGGTGCTGTACCCTTTTGCTAGACATAGGGTCTTCCAATACGCACTCTCTTGACGCAAGGCAGCGTTACCTTCTGAAGGCACTTAATGTAGTCCTCCTTGCTGAGCTGCGGCCTTGTGGGAAGACGAATGGAGACATAACGTCACCATCACTAGTGGTCACTACAAACACTATGATGTTGTTCGGATATATCCAACTTTTTCCTAATCTGCAGTGTCCTTAGATTTACACCCAAACACTCTGAAATGTTCTCATTGGAGCTTCCGGCACAAATGCCAAGAAGTACAGCATGCCATTTCTAAATTTCTGGTGAAATGATTTGCGGTATAGTGCTCTTTTTCTCATAGACGCTGCCAACTGACCCTACTATACTGTACAGTCATTAAGATAAAAACAAAAAAAAACAATGTGCATGCGCGAAATTGAAAATATAAAAAAAGCGACAATTCACCCCACGCACCGTGAATTTATTTTATTAGAAGTTCAACAAACATGGTGTTAAGACATTAAAAACAGGCTGTGCAGCACCAACTAATCAATATGATAAACATTTAAATAGGTACATCCGCTCATTTTCGATACCGAAGTTTTAAAGGATGTGCGTTGTGGTGCAGTGGATATCGACTCGGAACGACAAATCGGGGAGCCGAGTTCGAATTCCAGTTGAATTCTTTGTATTCATTTACGCGCAAATGGCCTTGCTTAAAGGTATTAATCCGTCTCTTCCCTCCACTTATGGGTTAAATAACAGGACAAATTGGGTTCTTTAGCCTTGGTCTAACCAGCAACAAGTCTACCGCAGAAAACAATGGCAACCTACTACGGGATAATCTTCGGCCCAGTCAGTCATGTCTCTTTCGAGACATGATCGCGCAAGCGTGTATCATGTATGACACTTAACTGACTGAAGTTTTAAAGTGAATTTTTAAAAACAAAAATATACTTTCGTGAAACTTTCATTTTAGCATTAAATGAAAGCTAACAGATTAAATTTACTATTTCCAGAAAGCAAATTCAGTCAGTCAGTTAAGTGCCATACGTTATACACGCTTGGGCGATCATGTCTCTTTAGAGACATAACTGACTGGACAGAAGATTATCCCGCAGTAGGTTGACTAGTTGCCAGCCAAGGCTAAAGAACCTAATCTGTCCTGTTGTTTAACCCATAACTGGAGGGATGAGGGTATTTGCGCGTAAGTGAATGCAAAGAATTTAGCTGGAAGCAAATTATTGTGGTGTATTTCAAATAGAAATTATATTCATTGGATTTTCAACTTTTTCAGAGTTTTTCAGTCGTTATCATTTTTTTTTCGTCTATTTTGACAGATTGACAAGTCTGTAAATAAAAGTTGATTCTTGGTTTTAAAAATCTTGTACAAACAAAATATACATTTGTGACATGTTATTTTTTTGGAAAATTGGCAATATTAAAGTTAATCTGATTTGAAACAAGTATTACTTGTTTATAGCATGAAATTTAGAATAAAATTATTACTTAATCATGGAGGTCATAGCTTTTTGACTTGTTAAATGATTGATGACAGCCAAATGTGGTGATAAGCTAAGTATGGTTCACCAGAATTAACATAATTGCCCAATTTTTTTCCTGTAAAGGTAAGAAACCATGAAACACGTGACCTTTTAATGTCACACACGAAATACCATGCTTAAGAAAATCCTATACACAGAAAAAATGAGTTTCGTAATATTACATTATCCATAGTAAATTCTAGTAAAAATTTGGTCACTCACTGACAAAAAAAAAAGATGTTTTACCAAAATTTCGAACGAAATTTCCTCTTAATAATAACAAATATTTTGATGGAAAAACTTGGTTTTTATAAAGATTGAGGCCTTTTTACTGCATACTATGCTGCTTTTTTTAGCAAAGGTGCGTATATTTGAACAATATGTAATGCTTGAAAAACACAGTAACACTCAGTAAGCCACAAAGATGGAATGGTACAGTATGAAATTACTACGAATTTTTTGTTATAAGAAGCATTTGCGATATTTCCTTTTCGAGGATTGATTTATTATTGACTTGAAGTTAATAGTAATCAGGAATAGAATGTCATTTTCCATGCATATGAGTGAGAAGCAGTTAAAACGATGCTGCTCCATTGTGCTACGAAGCAGATTCTATTGTACAGTTAGTCTGTGGTGATACCGGGCAAAGCGAGGGACCGGGTGTTTGCACTCTCACGACTAAAACTGGTCTTTGCGCACCAGGCTCCACGCATCTTTTCTATAAATACTTTCACGGCTTCTGCTCCGATGAACTTAGATCACTGGTGCCCCCTAAATACGAATTTGCACGAGATACTAGATTAGCAACTAGATCCCACCCTTTTACAGTGAAACCGATAAAATGCAGCCGTAACTTCTACTCCAACAGTTTCTTTCCTCGCACTTCTCGACTGTGGAATTCTCTTCCAAACGATTGCTTCCCCGACGTTTACAATCTCCAGGAGTTTAAATGTAAGGTCAATAGACACCTCCTAACACACTAACCTGCTCCCATTCTATCAAGCACTCTTCCCATCTGCCCAACCCTCATCCTCGCTATCCTTACTCATCTGTCACCTTCCTCCTGACATTCCCTATGTCTAACCACTCCTTCTCTTTACCTTCGTCTATGTAGCCCCATGCGCAATAGTGGCAGTGGAATGCCTTGCTTGGGGTGAGATGATTAAAAAAAAAATGTTCCGGCAGAAAACCAAAAATTAATAAATATCAAATTCCTTTTCGCGAGCCTACGCGAATTTTATCTACCGTCCAATGGGAAGCCCAGAATTAAAAACGGGTGTGAATTCCCAAATGACTTGTTGGACCCACAAAGATGAAATAAAAAACAGACACAGAAAGCATCGCCAGTTGACAAAGTACGAGCATAATTAGCACGTCCCTTGACCTCGTCAAGCGATCATACTATACTCGCCTCCCCTTTCTCTCTCATCTTCTTCTTCGCTGTCCCCTGAGCCACTTACCCGACCAACGGAGCGGAGACTTCAAAGACATTCCTAACTGATAAACGCTCACACATACAGACGCACACACTCTCTTTTCAGCACTTATTGCTATGAACATTTTAACGTCCTTTGAATCCATCCTAAAGACATTACTTTATTTGTAAAAAAAACCTTAACTGATATCTGTGTATATATAAATGTTGTTTCTATACTCAATTTGATTTTATTGTTTATAACCCCCTTATAGTGGGCTATCTACTAACGAGGCCAAATTCAGTTAATCTGTTTCAACACACAACTACGCTTCACTAGAACGGATAATCCACTATAAGTCACCATTATGCACATAAACACCTTGAATGCAATGTTAACATTCTGGAATACAGATTTCAAATTTCCCCGATGTTATTTTTCTGTAAAATGCATGGAAAGTCTCACAATTTTCCTCAAGAGTCAGTAGTACTTGAGATTTTACATTCATCTAAAAGGTCACCGTTATACAGGTCTTTGTGATACATATTAACCAGATGTTCACACTTTTTCCTTAGTGCATCAAAAGCAATGGTTTTCAATTCCCTGAAGAAAGAAAACAGATTTCCAATCTGTGAATAAACCTCTGCATGTTTGTCAGTTCAAAGATTAGTGAAATCTGGATGAAGAAAGAAAATTCTTCAACAGAAAACATTTTAAACAAACACAAATACAGGGTGACCCTAAAAAACAGGAATTTTTGAAGTGTGTATTGGCAGACATGAGCAAGTGGTACCACCGCGAAACAGTGGCCTCACGAAGTAAACATTCTGTCATTTCAGTAACCATGGATCAAGATGGATTTCTAAGCAAGTTATGGATGTCAGATGAGGCCCATTTTCATCTTACAGGTTACGTGAATAAGTAGGACTACCGTTATTGGGCAGATACAAATCCTAATGAAGTTCATGAGCACCCTTTTCACTCTAGTAAGGTGACATCATAGTGTGCTGCTTCATTACATAGGATCATCAGACCTTATTTTTTTGAACATGAACAGGGATCTCAGTCTCTGTCACTTCGAATCGTTACGTGGAAACATCTGAATTGAACAATTTTTCACACGTTCAAGAAACCTGGTTTCAACAGAATGAAGCGAAATCAAACACTGCACGGCCATCATTTAAGGCTGTGTGGGAATTGTTCGGTAACCGTGTGATCTCAAGATTCGGTAATATTCCATGGCCCCCTAGATCTCCAGATTTGTCTGTTTGGGATTTTTCTTGTGAATCTATCTCAAGAGTAAAGTGTACACGACTCGACCAAGAACTCTGGATGAGTTAAAACATAGAATTCAGGATGGAAAAGGTGTGTTTTTATCAAGTTTGGAGCCTTTTTTTTATTCATACTGTGCTGTTTTTTCAGCGATTTAGTGAAGGTGCCTAAATTTAAGAACAAATAATAATTTCAGTGTTTGTCTATATTTCTGAGATGAGGTAGTATTTACACTTTTACATTATTCAGACTATTGTCCTCTTCTTTATGGTCCCTTAAAAATACATGGCCCAGTGGATATAGATGTTGGTTAGTTCCTGTGATTTGACCCTGAAAGTTGTGAGTCCAATACCAGGCTAAAGCAGTGGTGAACAAGTAACTTAGAAGGTTAGAGGGAGATAACTGCCAAAAGAGGCTCTATGCAAGGAATGAGAATGATATACCCCAGTGATTGTAATAAAGAGTTCGGTTCGAAATTCCTAGCGCCTGAAGAAACGTCACACAAATGGCAACGAAGATGAGGACAATAATCCTAATAATGTAAATAGTGTAAGCAAGAATTTGTTTATTGTTAACACACAAAATTGAAAGAATTACACAAAGTGCATTGTGTGCCAAATGATGGCCAATAAGATGTATGCAAAATAATCAATGCAAATGCATATGCCCTTTTACAATAACATTTATAATACTGAATAAGGTCCTTGGAAAAGAAAACTACATGTAAAATGAAGAAAAAGAGAAAATACTTCTCGGAAAATTTTTTCGAAGAATTGATACAATTTTTGAAGTAAAGTTGATGGTAACAGTAAAGAATAGAACAATCATACCAGCCGAAGAATTTTTCCTTGAGGTTCGAGTGACTTTGATATTTCTTCCAATTTTCGTTTGGTGGTTGTCAAATTTCTTCTGCATTGTATTTATAGACCGGAGCGACCTGGGTTTCAGTGCAAAACGTCAACGATATATTCGTCAACGATATCTATTGTACGAATATCTACAATTCTCATCCTCATAGAATTCCTTCTCTCGCGTCGTCCATATCACAACTCGTATAACACCGAGGAAGCAAAAAAGCACATAAAGCTCAGTTTTTGTCAACGGTGGTACGATATTGCTATAGAAAAACTGACCTCAAGGATTGTTGGGGCGCTCTCTACCTTTCCACGGAAATGGACTATTCGAATCACGATATAAAATAGTAGTGATTATACCTCGGGGAAGGAAGTCGAGGAAGGAAGTCGAGTGAGCGAGTCAATCGGGTATTTCCGGTATTGCACCGGAAGTGTTCTGCTAGTCAATCTATCACGTGTCTACGACGATACTGTATACTAATTACCTTGTTCTGTATTCTACTAATCCTCACCTCTTGTAAATACTTCTCTTTCCTGTTAATACACCTACTTTTATACTATTACGTTGTTTTGTATTGTTTCACATAATTCTATTACCCGACGTAATAAGGATAAAAAAAAACTTTCCGCGCAACATGCGAAACATAATGTCTTTAATAAACTTGCACAACTGGCCTACGACCCTGCAGTGGGAGAAGGCGTGATCTAGTGGGATCTAGAGTCTCTACTGACTCACCGCTGCGAACGCAGTTTAGAGATTTTTCCAGCCCCAACGAGCAAAGTCTCTTGCCGACCCAGAAGACCCCTCGGAACACCAGCAGGTGAGTGATGCCTCATCGTTAGCGATGCATTTCAACCAGGGCGCCTATGGCCATATGAAGCGAGCTTCCTGCTTCATCAAACAAAGCTTGCCTATCGGTTAATCTTGACCGGACTCCCTTCACAAACACCTGATATAACACTTTACGGGACCAGAGATACGAAGCGTATGTGAACGAATCTCAATGCTATGCATACCCAAACTTATAAAGCTAACAAATCTTTCAACATACCTTGCGCGTTTTCCCCCTCCCAACAAGGAGAACAAAACCCTTACTAAACGCATTAGTGTGGCATACAGCAGTAGAAGTACGGAGATTCGGTAAAGGAGAATCAGGTAGGTGTGCAAAACATACTTCGATTCTCTCCTTTAAGGAAAGTCACCTCCGAGACCATAGGCGAACTGTGAACTAGACCTTCTTCTGCACCCTCGACTAATTCACTCCCAACAGGAGATCGAAACCGAACCAGATGCCTATTATCTTGACCGGGCTGTCCGCCCAAAGAAAAGGCTTAGAAAGAGAATCCCTCTTCCATGAGCTCAACTGCAAACCAACAGACTTATCGCTGTTGATTTTGGCCCCGGTCATAGTCTCGTACCCTCTGATGTCTTTGCTAACTTCGTCAATCTCGGATCTGCTCGACGGATTCGCCTTTAACATGCGAAGGAACGGTTCCAAAATAAGAATGTAAAGCAAGAACAATAGTGGACAATGTTGACGAATGGAGCGAGACAGTACGAAATGTTCCGATTTTACTCCATTCACCGAGGGACGCATACAGGAGGCGGATCCAGGTTACGGCCCGAAACCTGCTGCGAAAAGGACAGCCTCCAGAAAACGATGGTCAACCCAATCGAAAGCATTGGACTGATTTAAATTGATCAGCACGGCTTCACTCTCGACTTCCTCGATGATCCAATGCACTAAATAATGGTTGTCTGAATAGACCTGTCCTTCACAGCACAAATTTGCTCGGGAACAATCAGACTAGGATCCAGGTTACGGCCCGAAACCTGCTGCGAAAAGGACAGCCTCCAGAAAACGATGGTCAACCCTATCGAAAACCGTGGACTGATTTAAATTGATCAACACGGCTTCACTCTCGACTTCCTCGATGATCCAATGCACTAAATAATGGTTGTCTGAATAGACCTGCCCTTCACAGCACAAATCTGCTCGGGAACAATCAGACTAGAGAGGACTACCTGCAATTGGCCGGCTAAGATTTTGGCTAAAATCTTCAACTCTGTGTTGTTACAAAACAACTTGATCACATCACTGGTGAAGCGTTGAGTTATAGACTTCTGCTTCATCCAGCTTTTGTAAATCAGTTCTAGCAAAGGGACAAAGACGGGCAATTACCCCACGTATAGTTCGTGAGGAAGATCATCTAATCCCGGAGTTTTGACCTTTGCAACCAGCTTCAGCGCTTCCCAAATCCAAGACTCTGTAATCGGATACTCGCACCCAACCACTTTAACCATCTCGATGCGGGAAAAATCAACCATATAGACGTCTAATTGAGTAGGGATCAGGCCTGGATTCCCAGTAAAGATATCCTGATGGTAGTCACGAAAAGTCTCACAAATGTTCGCGTTTGTAGTCAGGGTTCGCCTGTCCGGCAATGTGATGCTCGCCATAAGTCAATTGGATGCATTTCGAACCCCCTCTGCATGCAATTCATTGCATCGGAAAACATTCGTTTTAACCTAACCCTAATTACTAGAGCTTGATCCTTTTTGATAAGTGTTATATCCCGGGAAGGAATAACAGGGAAAAGAATAGCGTAAGAATAATACTTAGCACTGAAGATAGATTAGAAGAGATTTATTATACAACAGTACAATAAATCAATAGACGTACAATGTATAGTAACAGGAATAACGATCAAGTAGAAAATGTCTCCGCCTATGATGTATGCGTCCGTCTTGTGACGTCTGCGGTATTTACCAACCTTCCCACATTAGGCTAGATGTGACACAAGGTCTTTTTATTGTGGGTCTTCCCGGCCAATATAGCCAGGCCAAAAAATGTCTGGCTATTTTTCCCCAGTCATGATTCTACCCTTCGGCGGAACGACGACTGGGTTATTGCTCTCTGCTCGGAAGCAGAGAGCGCCCTCTACCCGAAGGCAGAGAGCTGACAGTGTCATAGAGTCGTCTAGTGACGACTGCATTATTTAGCTGTCCCTCCCAGTAAGGGTAACATTTGACACATGGTCAGTTTATAACTGGGCTTTCCGGGCTATATGGCCCGGCCAAAAAATGTCTGTCTATTTTTGCCCAGTCGTGCCTCTACCCTTCGGCGGAACCACGACTGGGTTATTGCTCTCTGCTCGGAAGCAGAGAGTGCCCTCTACCCGAAGGCAGAGAGCTGACAGTGTCATAGAGCCGTTTAGTGACGACTGCATTATTTAGCTGTCCCACCCAGTAAGAGCAACATATGACACATGGTCAGTTTATAACTGGGCTTTCCGGGCTATATGGCCCGGCCAAAAAATGTCTGTTCTATTATTCCCCAGTCGTGCTTCTACCCTTCGGCGGAACCACGACTGGGTTATTGCTCTCTGCTCGGAAGCAGAGAGTGCCCTCTACCCGAAGGCAGAGAGCTGACAGTGTCATAGAGCCGTTTAGTGACGACTGCATTATTTAGCTGTCCCACCCAGTAAGAGCAACATATGACACATGGTCAGTTTATAACTGGGCTTTCCGGGCTATATGGCCCGGCCAAAAAATGTCTGTTCTATTATTCCCCAGTCGTGCTTCTACCCTTCGGCGGAACCACGACTAGGTTATTGCTCTCTGCTCGGAAGCAGAGAGCGCCCTCCACCCGAAGGCGGAGAGCTGACAGTGTCATAGAGCCGTCTAGTGACGACTGCTGACGTATGCCCCTAGTCACAGTCTTTTATAGACTAGACCATATCCATTACGGGGTAGGATAGGATGTTCCTCTCCAACAATAAGCAAGGAGGCCAACTCAGCCCTTAGTAAGGCTACTTCCCCATTATCACGGGATTTGATTGCTTGATCAACATTCGTTTCACTTGTCGTATGCGCTGCTAATCTAACTAGACTGAATCGTTGAAAACGCTCTAACTTTAGATTTTAATATATTCCACCACTTATCCCCAGCAACAGACCCCGTCAATTCCTGCTGTAGAATTAGTAGCAGCTGATACTGGAAATATTGTTCACCAAATAATAATGCGTTAAATTTCCAGTAGCCAGCCAACTTGATCTTAAGTTGATCTAAGTCTTCACGAATCCGAACGAGCCTATGATCCGTGTAAACTATAGAATTAAAACTTGGCCAACTCAAGAGCCCATGTCGACTCTCTTAAGTAGGACTCGATCGAAATAGCTAGAACGCACCACTGAAGCCGAGCTGCCTTATTAGTCCAAGTCCACTCTATCTCCCGAGGGTGCTCATTGTAATACTTATCGACAAGATCACATTTGTCGATAGAGTCCCGAAACGATTTCAGATGTAGGTTGCTAGTGCCTGATCTTTTCCCTATACGATTTATATCGTGGTCAAGGACGGTATTCCAATTGTCTACGAAGAGATGTTGTCAAAAACGGCTTGATCCACCAAAACAAATCAGGCCGCTTTGAATGGTTATTGGGAGCATAGACCTCAATGAGACGATGGGCCTTATCCTTTTTGGTAATGTCCAGCACGCATTGAACATGGTCGGAGACGATCTTGTAAATTTCAAAATAATTTTACTACTGATGACAGTCGAACGAGGATATGGGAATATTAATTAAAATCGATAAATAAAATAATAATAATGAATTTTAAAACATTTAAATTTGTTTTTCCCATGACAATCATAATAAAAGAATTGGAATTCTTTTTTAAAGCCCCACTTAGCTTTGCCATACATCCCCAATAGGTGGCGCTGTTTAAGTTCTATAAAAGGACCAACATTTCCTCCCTCTTTCTATTTTTCCCTCTTGTTTCAAGATGTAGTTAAACGTCGTTGGAGACGTCCCCGGTCAACTGATAACTAAATTATTTACCATTTCTTAATACATTGCACTCGGCCGTGTTTTGCCGAACTTCTACGAGGAAGTAAGTACGAAATTTACTTTGCTCATTCCAATTCAGTGCAAGGTTGACGAGCTCAACCATTATAACTCAGCTTACCATTATTTACTCAAACTTCTGGAATAGAAAAAGAAAACGGATTTTTTTTTCAATTATTTTATCGCAAGCAAGATAACAACACCATTAGGGCGCAAAGACTTACTCTTACAGAATATGAGAAAAAACACTATTAATGAGAACGAACAAAGAAAGAAAAAGAACTAAGAGGACAAACGAAACCGCTAACCCATTATTATTGCTACCATGCTACGACCAAGCAGTAAAGTTTGTAAGCCTGAAAACTAATATACTTGTACTTTGCCGACCGTTATCCCGCCCCCGAATAGCCATAAATTGATGTATATCAGAGGAACATCCTATCCTACCCCGTAATGGATATGGTCTAGTCTATAAAAGACTGTGACTAGGGGCATACGTCAGCAGTCGTCACTAGACGGCTCTATGACACTGTCAACTCTCCGCCTTCGGGTGGAGGGCGCTCTCTGCTTCCGAGCAGAGAGCAATAACCCAGTCGTGGTTCCGCCGAAGGGTAGAAGCACGACTGGGGAATAATAGAACAGACATTTTTTGGCCGGGCCATATAGCCCGGAAAGCCCAGTTATATACTGACCATGTATCATATGTTGCTCTTACTGGATGGGACAGCTAAATAATGCAGTGCGGCTAGAACGTTTGGTTTCTGACAATTAATCCCAGGTTCGAATCTCACCATGGCCGATTTGTCACGAATTTAACCCTTTTCTGTACCCGGGGTGGTTATCCTGGTCACGGGACCGTATATCTAGTACTTCCACTACACGGGCCTATTCCGGTCAACGTTCACCAGACCTAACTCTTCCATCCTGGCCCCTCAACCTCCAGCGCCTTCCTCTTCGGGTTCAGTTGTCTATTCGGTCTTAACTGAACTCAAGGCGTTGATCGTAGGTCCCTGAACATCCGTAGGTCAGTCAACCGGCTCACTGGTTTAAATCTGCTTTCTGCCTACGGTCGACTGAAAATGTAGACACCGCTGGGGGAGCCGGTGTTAAACATTTAGAATACACCAAAAAGAAATAGAAAGAAAAACAAATAATGTCCATAGAAAGCAGAACAAACAACTGTTCGATGGTTGCACTGTTAATGTCTTTTATATACAAGAAAAGAATAGAAAAAAGAAAAAGGTTACAGAAAGTAAAAGTTTTTTAGAATAACAACTCACACACTGGAGTCTAGACAGAGAGAGAGAGAGAGAGAGAGAGAGAGAGAGAGTGTGTGTGTGTGTGTGTGTGTGTGTGTGTGTGTGTGTGTGTGTGGGTGTCTTAAATCGTCTCAGAAGATATATAACTCTTTTCAACAATGTTCTCCAGACTCTTTTGACGGAGTCAGTTCTTCTCAAATAAAACGCTGGGACCACAGTGCCTTTCAAAGTTGCTGGTACAAACGACAGCTGATGCAATTCTCATATTATCGGGCTGGTAAGGAACAATTAGTTTCATATACTCAGCGGTTTTTCACTGAGACTGCTACGACGACGACATTTCTCAAAGTCCTTGGGCGTCTTTTGAATTTAAAAAATTCGCAACAAATTCGCGGCGACGCTTAAATTTTTCAAATCATAATCTCCTTGTCGAGAACTAGTCAATCCAACCTCCTTTCATATAAGCATTTCATAATCTTCTTCCTCTTC